>JZLH01S0020872.1:0-30699 GCA_001188425.1 Eucidaris tribuloides | reverse complement strand
AGATATTGACTGGTACAGGGTGTAATATAACATTCTTTGGAGCGTCAGGGAGTTATATTTTCCCAAGGGAAAATATGATAATGAGGGAAAATATAATTCCCTGACGGTTGGCTGAAAGTTATGCCGATTGCCGAAAATCATGGACAAATGTTTAAAAATGACACCAAATCATTCCTGCCTGCCAGTAAAATTGTATGAATCTGAAAGACAGTTACTTTTTCTCTATTTCCATATGGAAGATAAATATCAGTTTGACGAATTATGTCAATTTTTAAGGGGAAAAGGCACTTTCAGCGGTTTGCGTCGCACAGTGAAGCTTTCTCCATAGTCAACACACACACATGGGTCGTGTTGAACCGTACGAGGGCGCAGGATATTATATTCACAGGATATTTGTGATAGAATGTCAAGTTTTGGGGCAATACTATAATTAAATAACATTCTTCTTTCTGTTGATTTGATTATACAGGAAGAAAGAGAGACAAGAGGAAGAATACAGAAGGTATGTCAGGAGCAAATTATGTTGCTCTAAATAAACCTTACAAATGTGATTTAGTGTAAATCGTACAGTATAGTATTACAAAGAAATGAGCATCCTGTTTCCAGGATCAATCCATCCATCAAAATGGAAACAAATGTTTATGTGAAATTCTTCCTTTTCAGTATTTTTTATTTTTATTTTTTGGTGGGGGGGGGTAATAGTGGCACTGGTTTGCTTAGACGTGAATTTCAGGCTCACAGCAAATTGCTTTAATTATAAGTAGAGAACTCAGGAAAACACATCAGAGAAAAGTGTGAGAAAAATGGGACGAATAAGAATGAAGATTTTGTTTGCAGCTTTCACATGAGTGTTAAAGTCTACCCATTCTCCTAATCTCCGATAATTTATTTAGAAACAATTGACTCGAAATATCCAGGTTAACTCATATGCAGGACATTGCCAGCACGTATTTACAAAGTCTTGTACCAGAACTAATCATTTTGAACTTCACAAGTGTGACAGATAATGACAAATTTCATTGCTATATTTGTTTTTCTCACCAGATCACACAGGTTCCAAGAGAATGACAAGAATAGCATCAAGGGTCAACAGTGCAAGTATGTTACCAAGATGTTTCCATAGAATTCTATAAGTTATATTTAATAAATTTATATATACCCAGAACAGTGGAAGAACATTGATCTAAAGAAAATATCCTTTCGAGAGTTGCATAGAATTATGTCTTGTATTCTAAAGGTGTATCGGTACGGTTACCCGACTGGGCACCGACCTTCAAAAGTGAAATCGGTTATGAATCTGTCATTGCGGTTTTGTGAAGTGTGTGTACAAAGTTCATAAGGTCATCTCACTCAGCTCTCAAATGCAGTTGGTATATTATAGAAGGTCATTAGGACTTACTGGGGGAGAAAGTTTGACATCTATGGAGTATTTGGTTTGCGAAGTATGCAATAAGTTAGTCGGGAGAGGGGCAAGGTTTAATGGTGAGTCTTATCAATTTAGAGAGGAAGGAACATATGTCACCTTTTTAAGTAGTTTTTTTTCCCCTTGTGAACTCTAGTACATAAGGTAGTATAGCAAGTACATGCTCACAGGATTGTAACTCTTCATTTTTCAGTGGGGATTATCCCAACATCAGCAGAGAATTCAAATATTATGACAGGCAATCTGTTTGTTTAGGTTATTCGAAACTATTCGGATATCGAAGTTCGGTTTCCAGATAGTAAAATAACCTTAAAGATACAACACTAGTTGGTTACACTGTGGTTGGTGGGATATAAACGTGCTAGATTTGCCAGCTAAGTTTAGAAAGTCTATTTTTAAACTATATAAATACAGCAGTGTCATGTTTTGTGTTAATGACTGTATCAGAGGAAAGCCTTACCTTTCTTGTCCTATATTGTACATCGCCGCATGACCAATTTGTTACTTCTATATAGGATTTTTTTCTTTTAATCAATGATTCCCCCCCCCCAAAAAAAAAAAATAAAAATCATTGATTGAAATCACACATCAATGATCTTAATCCACCAACCCTGGTTTGCTGCATCACTCCAATTTAACAATTTTCTTGACAGTTTTCTTACTTTCTTATTCAGTTATCAGAATTTCCGTAAACGTTTAATTTCATCTTAATTCATACTTAACTGATCAATCATCAAACTTGTGTTTTCTGTTATGTGTTAAACCTTGTATTAAACTTTCTCTAAATTTTGTTAAGAGTGAGAGTGTACACGAATTATATTTTTGAATTTAATTGCGCATGTCTTAAATCATGGAAATGTATTTATTTTGTCCTCGCCACTCGACACAGATTCTAAGATCATCACAAGATCAACTGCAAGTCCTAGAGGTAAGTTTAACCCTGAATAGACTGGGGGAGACATATTCTGCCACCCCCCAACCCCAAAAAAAAAAAAAGAATTTTGTGATAACTGTTCAATGTGTAGAGATTTTGTGGTGAGATTTTATGACTCTTTCTCTGGAGTTTTGCACATCTTTTGACACCATGGTAAAGTGATTGAAAGTCGTGCTGTCTCATTAAATGATAATAAATATGTATTTAATTATTATTACAATTATACCTTTCATTTCCTTGAAGTGAGTTTGCCTAAAGATGTGATAATGATAATAAAGTAATGTATTAAATTACAATTATAGCTTTCATTTCCTCAAAGTGATTTTGCCTAAAGATGTATATTTTCAGAGATGAAAGTGCTATTTTTTTCTCAATCCTTGAAGGAGGCCCACTCCCCCCCCCCTCCCTTCCAAGCCTCCCCATTTTGTATGTTTGTTTCTAACGAGCTAACAACTGTAACAACTGCCCATAACACTTGAAAAGAACTAGATGTTGTAAGTAACCAGAATACACATCAGACAATTCTGCATTAAATAGGAGAAGGCTGCTGTTGCATTTTTCATCAGGTATCCCCTAAAATTGTGGATAATTTTGCCCTGGCTATTCCTATCAGCGTAGATATCTAAGAATCAAATTGTATACATGTACATGTATCGATTTGAATATCTAGTTCTTACTTTAATACCAACTTATTTAGAAAGGTAACGTGGCCCTGTAAATAACTTCACTCCCTCATAACCATGTTAGTTAGTGTCCAATTTTTCAGTTTTGAAATCCCCCCCCAAAAAAAAAGAAAAAAAAACATGACAATTGCCTTGCATGCGTATACTATTAGATATAAATACACTAGTTCATCTTTTTATGCCCCCGCTGATGAAGTCTTGAGCATTAAGCGTTGCACCTGTCCGTCCGTCCATCCTTCCGTCCGTCCCCCTAATTGGTTTCCGCATGATAACTTAAAAAATATTTGACGAATTTAAAAAAAATTTTGGTGTGTAGGTAGATCATACTAAAATACAGGTCGAGTTCGAATTCGGAGTCTGCAATTCAAAGGTCGAAGGTCACAACTCATTATATATGCAAATTGGTTTCCGCACAATAACTTAAAAATATTTGACGCATTTTAACAATTTTTGGTGTGTAGGCAGAACACACTAACATACAGGTCAAGTTTGAATTCGGAGTCTGCAGGTCAAAGGTCAAAGGTCACAGCTCATGCCGATTGCTTTCCACATGATTACTCAATCGCGTTAAGCGGGGGCATCCGTGTCCTATGGACACACCAAATTTCTAGTTTCTTCTATGATCATTGGAAAGAGTAAACCGTCTTACCATGGACCAGTTTAGCTAATAAACAGATGAACACTATACCTAAGTATATTTTTGTCTCGCCTGAACGAAGTTTGGCAGAGACCTAGCAATCACTTTTCCTGTTAGTCTGTTAGTCTGTTGGTCTGTTGGTCTGTTGGTCTGTTACGAAAATGTTAAAGTTTTTGTTCAACTTACTCTCATTTCTTTATTTCTGCATCAATTGTGTTCACACTTGGTACAAATGATCCTTGGGTAATACCACGTGTGTGTTGCTGAGGATGATGATGTCAAAGGTCATCTAGGGGTCAAAAGGTCAAATGATATGAGGCCATGTGCATCATTTTTCTTAAAGTAATTGTTTAACTTTCGCTCATTTCCTTTTTTGTGCATCAATTTTGTTTGCACTACTGGTACAAATGATCCTTGGGGTAATGACTCACATGTGTTGATGAGGATGGTGAAGGTCAAAGGTATCCTAGGGTCAAAGTATGATACGAGGGCCATGCTACATGCTCTCATTTGCTTTAGTCTGCATCAATTGTGTTCACAGCTTTTGGGTTAAATTAACAAAATGATCCTTGGTAATTACCACAGTGTGTGTGATGAGGAAGATGAGGTCAAAGGTAAATTGGGGTCAAAAAGGTCAGATATGAGATAGATTTAACTGCTCTCATTTCTTTATTTCTACATCATTGATAATTCACACTTAGTACAATGACCCTTAGGTGATACGCACCAATGTGTGTTGATAGGATGATGAGGTCAAAGGTCATCTAGGGGTCAAAAGTTTCAAATAATGTATTTCTGCATCAATTTTGTTCGAAACTGGACAAACAATCAGTGGAAAAAGTACCTCATGTTCTGTGATGAAAGGATGGAGAGTCAAAGGTATCTTAGGGTCAAAAGTCATATTGGCATGTTTATTGATCGGCGAATCAGGCGAGACTCGTGTTCGTGAACCACCCCTTGTAGATATTAGGCACAGTAGTTTCTTTTATTCATCTAGCCTTTTTACTGTATGCATCTGCCATCCGTTTTTCATGTTTCCTGATTAAGACAAGAGGGAAGCCAAGACGTCTACATCCAGCTCATCTAAACCACTCAAAAGTAAGTCAAAGGTCAACCAACTTTCTACTCTAAGGCCACTGTTTCATAAATCTTGTAGTTGTGATGGTGGTGGCAGACTCTCAGATTTTCTTCTATCCAAGTTCCAGATTTCACTCTTAAAGATTGTGTCATTCATTTGCACGTCAAAAAACATCTAAATGAATGAAATCAGCTGAAATCATATCCAATGTGAAGATTAATATAAATAAACACCTCTCATAGAGACTTGGGATAAAATGTTGAGTTTTAGTGAAAATCTGGACGGTTAAATTTATCCTTTTCCAAATGACTCGGACGTCTTTTCAAATAATCCGTGACGTCAACGTGCACGTGCCATTCCAAAATTTTCCGATCAGCCGTTAGCCGAAGGTCGCGCGGAGGTTAGCCGTTTAACCAATCAGTGCGCTCCACTGGTCTTGCGACGGTACACAAAACTGCGATTCGCAGTTTGAGCAAAATTTAAAGAAAGAACAACATTCTGGTAACATGTCGTTATTAGTTTTTCTTATAAAACAACAAATTCATAACGTATGGATCTCAAACTTTCAACACACCATTTGTAAGTACTAAACTACCGTTTGGTATTGATAATGAACTTAATGAAGGGAAGTAATGGATTTGCAAATCCCTGGCACAATCTTTAAGCAATGAAGCCACTGTTACCAAGTGAAATGAAGGCTAACTTATCGTTACAATATCAGAGCATGTCCGCTCATCTCAAATTCTGTACGGTGAATCGAGTTTGACATGACCACTAATTAGCAATAATTAATAAAGGTAATTGGCAAGTTACTGGTGGTGATTCTGACTCTCACTAGTTCTGTTTTGTTAGTAGTATCTATAGGCATATGCTGGGGGTGTTTTAGTTGTCAAACACCCACTTTTGGTAAAGGGGGTGTTTGATAATAATAATAATAATAATAATAATAATAAACTGACACTTATATAGCGCATAATCAATATAGAACTGTTCTATGCGCTTTACACATAGCTCTCCAGGTAATAAGATTACGTTACAATTCCTTAAGATGAGAACAGAAACGTCTTAAGCTTCTGCTTAAATGAGTGAACTGAAGTAGAAATGCGAACATGTGATGGCAAACTATTCCATATTTTCGGGCCACAGAAATCGAAACTTGCTTCCCCCCTCTTGGAACTAATTCTAGGAACATGTAGAATTGTGGTGTCTTCGCTAGAGCGGAGTCTGTAACTTGACCTGTGTTGTGGTGATAATAGATTCATTAGGTATTGTGGTGCGGATTTGTGAATACACATGTAAACAAGCAAAGCAATCTTATAGTGAATTCTCTTTTCAACGGGTAACCAGTGTAATTGCTTCAACAGTGGAGTCGCCCTATCGTTTTTCCTGGCCTTACAAACAAGCTTGGCAGCACGATTCTGAATACCCTGTAATCTATCAATATCTACCTTATTAGCATTTATCAACATAGAGTTTGAGTAGCCTAATCCACTGAGAACAAGTGATCTGACAACATAACTACGAGCTTCTTGATATTTTTTGTAATGTACCTGTTAACATAGGTGTATAGGAGGGGGTGTTTTGGGTGTTCAGTCAGCCCCCTTTCACAAAAGTGGATGATAACACCCATAAAAACACAATTTTTAAATAGAAAATAGCCCCTTTTATGCCATGCCAAAAACACTCCCCTTTTAGCTGTGGAAATGTTAGCTGTAGGATATGAGTTTAGCTTGAAAAATTTGTCTGAAAATTTTTTTCCCTATTGCTTTTGAATGAAAATTTTGTTGTCAACCCCCCCCCCCCCCACCAAACACTGAGTGACTTTTAAGGAGCTGAGCTAACTGGAAAAAAAAAATTTGCCTAGGATTTTGAATGAACAATTTTTCGTCACTACCCACCCTGTTGAGAGATTTAATTAGGAAAATTTGTTGACGTAGGATTTGGCCGTGGATGAACACCCCCCTTTACAAAATTCTGCATATGCCTATGCCAGAATCATTGTGTACACTGTGTAAGTTTTGTAAAAATCTTTGACAATTGTTACAATTTTAGGTTCGTGAAGAAACTAGGCATTCATAACACTCTTGAAAAATTATGAATGTATATGGGTTGTTTCACAATCAGGTTACATCAAATAGTCTCACAGGGGGTCAAAAATCAAGTTTCTTTTTTTTCTTTAATTTTTTTTATTTTGTGAAGTAAATATGTCATATATAAAAATTGTAAAATTTGGAGGCGTCAGGTCCCCCCCCCCAATTTTTTTTTCAGCCTTCGCATGTTATTAGTAAAGGTGATGTGGGTATGTAAAGTTTTGTGTACTGAATTATAAAGTGGGGGATACGACAGTCCTGGTTTATTTACAGATAGACATAGTATGTGTGTTTTTGTATGTCAAATATCCATACCCTGAAATAAGTTTTAGTCAGAATATACATTATGATGTCAAAAAATGAGTCAGAAAGGTGGTTGTTGTTTTTTTGGAGAGGACACTTTTTGACAGAATTCCAACTAGCGACTTTGTAATGTTTACCAACTGAAAACTTGAGGACTATGGACAAAGTGAATGTTACAGGTTTGAAGGATATAGATGACTTGTTTTTTATTACAAGAAAATGCTGTCCTTGGGAATCCCTAGGAATGCCATATTTATGTCAAATTTGGAGAGGACAATTTTGACGGAATTTCCTTCCAGATTTTGACGCAGCATCAGTTTATTAACATGTCACCATCTCACATGGGTTTGGAATTTGAATAAGCTAGACTTAGTTTTTACTTAACAGGTCTCCCTGATCTGTAATTGTCACTGGTGTCATTAATGATAATGTTCATAAATTCATAAAGATCAGATGAGACTGTGAAATTGTTCAAAATTGACATAAAGATACACAGCTTGTACCTAAGTTGTCCATTTCAAACAGTTTCTTCGCTGTTGTAGGCAGACTGTGCAGTGGCCAAATGTTGGTTATGAAAGTTTACAACAACAAGTGATTTCATTTTGTACAGTGAAGTCATATAATGGTTTTTGGCAATATGTACCCTGATTGTGAAACAACCCATATATTAATTTTATTATTGGAAGTGGACGTTCCCCCATTTTGGGCAGGAGATCTCCCATTTCGAAGCCATTTTCCCACAATCTCTCATTCTCCCACTTAAAGTAATAGGCTAACATTGTGGAACTTCAATTAAAAAATTGTCAAACTGTGATATCTGAGTTACATCGTAGTGTTTAAATGGACAAATAGTCACGCTAGAATACAAAAAATTGGAAAGGTATGCTGCCCCTGGCAAGATATGCATGAATAAACAATTTCCACTCTGTTGGAGGATAAAATAGCGTAGATCTGCACACAGTAAGTCTGTGGGAGGAAATGGGCAGGTGAATCTGGTCAACTTGATTGCTTGTAGATTCTCAATTTTTTAAACCACTAAATAAAAATTTTGAAATACAATTTTTTCAGGGCTTCATTGTTAGACCTTATCAAAGACACTTGGAGCATGGAGGATTATGCAGCTTACATTTTTTTTAGACTGTGGTCATTGTTAGCCTGTAGCTTTAAGTTTGTTTCCTTCCCACCCCCTCATCAATTATTTTCTTGTGAAGTTGTATATAGAATTAAACTAGAGAAGTTCGACTGCGCGCGGGTATGCCTCCTACCAAGTAGCAGCTAACAATCCTAAGTTTATAATCATCAGTTAGCACTCCTAACTTGAAGTTATAGGTTTTGGCACAAAGTTCCATTTGGACCTTTGACCCGTTGACCTCCTGTGACTCTAACGCGAATTGTATTTTTTGAACTTAACCACCAAATTACATCAACAGTGAGCACACCTAACTAAAGTTACAGGCAGAAAATGACATTTTGGGACAAAGTTCCTTGACCTTTTACCCTTGACCCTCACCTTTGCCCCCTTTTACTCTACCAAAATATTTGTCTTTTGTTTCTTAACCTAACTACCAAATTACATCAACAGTGAGCACTCCTAACTGGAGTTATAGGCAAAAAATGGCATTTTGGGACAAAGTTCATTGACCTTTGACCTTTGACCCTTGACAGATTTGTCCCAAAATCTAATCAATTCATCCTTTGCCCAGTGGTCCATCTTGGTCCAAGTATCATTAAAATCCCTCCAGCGGTACTTCAGTAATCTTGTTCACAAGAAAGTGTAGGCGCACGGACGTATGGACGCATGGACGGACAACCCGAAAACATAATGCCTCCGGCTCCCTCACGCGGCGGAGGCTTAAAAATATAATTTTTCTTTCTTGACAGGTAAGCCAAATCCAGCCAAGGTGAAGAAGAAACCTGCTGAGAAGACCAAACGTAAGTATTGCCACTCCATGAGGATTTTTCTTATACCACAATTTCTTTAGATGGCTCTGTAATATTGATAAATCTGATGATCAGAGCAAACTTGGTAACACTATAATTGTTCTGTGCAAGCAACACTTTATTTGCTTTGTATAAAAATGTGACTAAATTAATTTCCATTTCCTTAGGAGAAACATTTTCTGTACCTCTATAATAACCTTGGACGTTCAGACTGCACATTTTGATGTTTTCCGCGTGATGAAGTACCTGCTTACCTCTCAGAGCTCCTTATTATCGCCCCCCCCCCCCCCCCCCCTCCACGATCGCATGATCGCCGCAAAAAATTTTGCGCGCGCATAGAGCTGGATGTAATCTACAAGACTGTATCATTAGATTTTCAAAAAATACATATTTTATATTTTTTAATAATTAATTATGCAAATTTATGAATAAAATCATATTTTTGCCGATAACTCACTTAAAATAGCTTGTAGGATGCTAAGTTTTGGTGAAAATATTCTTTACATAATACACATATACACATATACATACGAAATATACATTTCTGACAATTATTAGCAAAAAGATTTGCCGAATCAGAATTGATTTCTTATGTATTTTATTGTTTTGTGAATTTCTTGTGTATTTCTTTGTTTTTTCGACCTTTTGTTTTTTATCGTTTTTTCGATGAACTTTGTCGGGGACTTTTTTGCAATCATAAACAGCATAAAATTAATCCATTTCTAATTTCTGATTTTTGGCTAAAACACAATTTGCATTGATTTTTGAGCAATTTTGGAGTTGCATACATGTACGAAAAATTGCGCAGCGTCGTAACGGTACGTCCGATTTTTGCGAAAATGGTCTCAAATGATGCGCGAGACTTGAAAGTAAAAAGCCAGCGAACAGCACAGTAAAAAAAATTGTGCGGCGGCATGGTCGCGAAATTCGTCGAGGGGGGCCATTTTGGCCCCCCCACCCCTCCCCCGGGAATATTAGGGTTAAAGATTCTTAAATAATATTTACATACAAGAGCATATTTTTAAATAGTGGTAATTTTTAGACATGCTAAGAAGACACACTGCCTGTAAAATATCTGACTTTTGTGTAACATTTCTTTTTCTGTGTTTTTGTAGCCAAGGAATATTGTCTAGTTGGAAAAGTTGCTGGCCGTGAAACAAGTCAAAGGGAGCATGTATTTCCTCGTAAAGTGGGGCGGCTACCCGGACTCGTACAACACCTGGGAACCACAGGAAAATCTGCCTGCCAGAATGGTGGGTGCATACAAGAAGAAGTACTCTGTGTCGTGATAAACACTTCTTTAACCCATCGAAACCATTGCAACAAAACTCATGGGGGTGTATTCTAAAATCTGTTGTAATACAGAATCCTATAATTATAAAACATAACTTCAAACACTTTTGTGTTCTGAAATCTATTGCACATCAGAATTGATGTAAGATCATTTGTGATCTAACAACAATATTTACAATACTCTTGGTATTCTGAAATAAAAGTTACAACAGAAGTTACACAATTTTTCTACGACAGCTTCAGGCCTGTTCTTTCTGCTCAGTGCTGCAGACAAAAATCACACATTTTGGGGCTGAATTTACTTCAGTCTTGGACATTGACTTAACAGCACCAATATTTATGTCATAACTTACAATATCTGATTAGGGTATTTCATATTTCAACATATATCTCTCAAATTTGCATTTTTCCCTCATTTCTTGCATCACCGTTCTCACGAAATAGCTAACTCTAGTTTTTTTTTTTTTTTTTAGTCAGTATGCTCATAAATTCCTACTTGTGTGATTATGTAGTTGCAGTGACAGTGAGCCATGTATGCCAGTTATGTCCAAGTGAATGTGTAAAATATTACATGGCTTATACAGTTACGAAGGTGTGATTGGTCTACAACTCATCACGTGGTACAGTTTGCGAGGATTGTCAATGTTATATTTTACCAACTGGTCAAATGAATATATTTTTAGCTCACCTGAGCCAAAGGCTCAAGTGAGCTATTGCGATCGCTTTTTGTCCGTCGTCCGTCGTGCGTCGTGCGTAAACTTTTACACATTTTCAGCTTCTTCTTCGAAATGCATAATTGGATTTGGCCCAAACTTGGCAGGAATGGTCCTTAGGGGGTGGGGATTCAAGGGTCCTCAAATAGTACACCTGGCCCCCCTAGGGGCCCAGGGGCAGGGCCCTAAAAGGGCCAAAAGTAGTAGTTTCAAACATCTTCTTCTCTAGATCCAGAAATAGTATAGTTAACCACTTTGTGTGTAGATACCTCTATATGTGTTGATTCATGTTCCTCATGACAATGCCCAGGGTGGCCCCATTTGGCCCCTAAAGGGGCAAAAGTTTTGGGGGTAGGGCCCTATGGGAATAATTCACATTCACATCAATGGATTTAAATCAAACTTGGTGGAATGATCCTCAGAGGGGAGGGGATAGAGGGTTCTTGGAATGGTACACCAGGCCCCCCCTGGGGGCCCAGGGGCAGGCCCATAAGGCCCAAACTAGGTAACTTTCTAACCACAAGTCCATTTGTAACCAAACTTGGGTGGTAGGTGCGTAACAGGGACCCCAATGTTATTTGGGGGTCAAAGTCACATATGTAGAGTCAAGGTCAAATGAAGTCAAATGATAGAATATACTGCAAGTTTCTTCTTTGGTTGGTATTTGGCCATTTGTGACTAACTTGAATGGTAGATGTTATATGTATTGTGACCTTAATGTTAAATTGGGGTCAAGGTCACATAAGTAGGTCAAGGGTCAAATGCTAAGATACTAGGGCGTGCCTTCTTTTTATTCAAACGGATGTTAGAATTTAATTTAACTTGGCAAAATCAGCTATATGGCAAGGGGATGCAAAGTTTTCCAACTGGTTCATTTGGCTTTGTTGGTGCCTATAGATATCAGGTTCCAAGGGCCAAAACTATATGTAACTGATGTTTTTTATATGGGCACCATAGAGAGTTTGCGAGTCCTCAGGTGAGCGTCGTGCCCCCCGGGGCTCTTGTTCATGTCTGTCACCCTCTTACGATTCAAGTACCTCCCATCCGTGTGTGTGTTGGCTATGGAGAAAGTTTCACCATGCGACGCAAACCGCTGAAAGTACCGTTTCCCCATAAAAATTTTCATAATTACGTTAAATTGATATTTACCTTCCATATGGAAATAGAGAAAAGTAATTTGTCTTTCACAATCATACAATTTTACTGGCAGGCAGTATTGATTTGGTGTCATTTTTGTAACATTTGTCCATTTTTACGGCCATCAGCGTAACTTTCAGCCAACACCATGAGATGCACGTGACATCACTTCATGTTGTGCAATCGATAGTGCAATCGGTATCGTCTGCTAAACTGAGAACAGTGTTGGAGCTTGGTTTAGCACACAATTTTCTTTCTTCAACACCAACACCAAACTTGAAATCACCCTCTATAAGCCTAATCAAGGCCATCTTATATAACAGATATTAACTGGATGGGGGGTGTAATGTAACAATCTTTGGACCGTCAGTGAGTTATATTTTCCCTCGTGATCATATTTTCCCTTGGGAAAATATAACTCCCTGACGGACCAAAGAATGTTATATTACACCCTGTACCAGTTAATATCTGTATATAAGTGAACGATGCAATAGGCTATTCAGGACCTCCCTGAGCTAAGAAAGATATATAATCCTTTCTTTTATTGGACCATATTTAATTGAGGGGCATGTTGCAGGGCGTGGTTATGACCTTTAGGTTGAAATAACATTATTGTAAGATAATATATCAGAATAATACAATCGATTTTACAATGATTTTAAATTCTTTCGTAAGATAAAAGTTTCAACAGAAGTTTCAACAGTTTTTGAAATACAGCCCGTAGACTTTGCCTGTGATGTTTCGAGTGTGGCACTAACAGGGGTCATTCAAATGCAATAATTGAAATGTGATAATATTTGGTATAATTTGATTTTGTACAAGTTAAAGGCATTGTATAGTTTTACTAAATGGTGAAAAGGAAATTGTCATCTATTTTTTATGTACCCGGTTCACCTATATCATCTATTATTCAACTTGTGTAGATTGTGCATATGATGCACCACGCGCTACCCCGGGGTACCGTTGTACCCCGGTGTACCGCATTGTGCAGCGCCCTCTTGTGTCCAAAACTGTATTTTCTTCAGTTATGATCACTGAAATCAGTGTTTATGATGCAGAACCTGCGTAAGTGCGCAACAAAAAGGCATAAACTTACGAAAAATGGGATAAAAATGAAGCTAAATTTGTAATTCTAACACTTAGTACATAACTTTTACATAATTTTGTAACCCAGGGTACAGTGATAAAAAATAAATAAATAATTCAACAAAATGGCGGATTTCTAGTTGGTATCCCGGGGTACGGCGTATGTCATCATATCACAGATTCAACCAATGTGTGTCACGCAACACTTGCTATTTTGAGCACCGCCCGTGAATATTGTAACGCCTGGTCGTTGAAAGGTCATTACACAGGCATGCATATCTCAGAAGTCTCAATGATACAAAATTCTGTGATGTCAGTCGTTGCATCACATTACCAGCCATTGTTTGTCTTCAAAAGGATCATTTTCCTCGACTTCATGTTTGGAAAAATTATCCTTTTCAAGACAACCTTGGGCTGGTAATTTGATTCAACGACCTGCGTCCAGTCATTATATGTACATTAGTACCCTGACAATCACAGGCTCCGAAGCACTTCCATTGTGAAATATTGATGTAAAATGAAAAAGTCATCAGGACCCTGCAATTTTATTTTGATCTGCTCTTGATAATTTCAAAATCATTATATTTCATCATAAACCAATTCTCAAAAGGATTGATACTGTATATGTAGACGTTCTGTAATTTGTAATAGATTGATGACTATTTTGACTCATTGCTCAAAACTGTACTTATGCTCTAAGTTTTATTATGAATGCAAGCATCTTCTCAAGTTTGTGAATTATTATTGCTGTTTTCTCACCAAAGTATTATGATTCATTGCAATTTAGAATTATTCATGAAAATTACACGATCTGATATTGTTTAATTATCTCTTCTGTTGAATTAGTACTTAGATCATGATCATTTTAATTTGTATTCTAATTTTGAGAGTTCATTATTATTGTAGGCAAGTTTCACTAAATGTTTCTAACATTAGTTGTGGAGTAAAGACAAGGTGGAATTTTGATTTGTTGGTATTTGTTACGGGTATTTAGTATCGGGGGGGGGCAGTCAAACCTAATGATGTACACATGCGTGACCAAAAACACGTGTTTAAAGGTGTGTTTTTACATTTTCAGACGCAAGCCGAGCGTGCACACATTAAGGATATCAAAAACACTGATTTTCAACAAAAGGGTGGTTTTGGAAGACTGGTCAAACGTATTTAGGGTATTTTTTTTCCCCAAGCTTTTTTTGAAAGACTGGTTAAAAGTATTTAGGGTATTTTTTTCCCCAAGCTTTTTCCTCCTCGATTCTGAAAAGTGTTATCCCCAGTTACGGAAGCGATGTATACAAGCCTGGGAAACAACCACAGGAAAATGGATGAAGATAGTTTTGTCTATTTAAGCTTATTGTTAGTCTTATTCTGGCGAGTACCTGTTTAGGGGCCAAAATGTGTAATGAAGCACGCAGAAAACTTGTTTAGGGGGTTTATTTAGGGGGTTTATTTTGCACACAGAGAAAAACATGTTTAGGGGGTGTCTGGAAATAATTTGGTCACGCATGTGTACAGCATTATGTTTCACTGCCCACCCCCCGGTGGTTAAGTATTTACAAGGAGGTATGAGAGATGGAGTTATGAGTCAATTTTCTTTGAACTATGTTTATGTTCGAAGCAGCCACTCAAAAATATGTTATGCATGCACTTAACTGGATCTTTCTTGCAGATGGGCAGACAATAGAATTCAGCATAATTTTATAACCCCTAGCCACTTTCAAAGGAAGAATGCATTTATAATGATAATTACTTCTCGCTGTACAAATCGCAATAGACTGGTGACCATAAAATGCTCAGTCACAAGGGATATGCAAAAAGAAAAATGCCAAAACTCATAAAATGTAGATGAAAACTACTTAACTGGGCACTATGATGACATAGTTTATCAAAAAGAACTGCAGTTGAAGATTAAAATATCTCCAGTTTATTTGTTGGAATTAATCAGAAAAGTGTCAAAATTTCATAGCGAAGGGTAAACTCTCCAATTTTTTTCGATAAAATACAAGTTTGATTCAAGCTTGCACAAAGAAATTATTACAATAGTTGTGTTCACTTTTCATTCTTTACTCATTAGGACAAAAAAAAATCACTTTATGTAACTGAGAATCACGGTGAAATATCTCCAAGATTTTATCAAATAAGAAAACTTATTTTCAATTCTTCCTGTTAAGTTGATGGCTGAGGACACCCAACAGCAAGGACACCAAAGCACCTGAAGCATTCTTTTGTATATCCTTATGAACCTGAACAGTTGTATGAATTCCTTATCGAAACTCCTTGGTATTTATCTCTCCATCACATGACTTAAAAAAAATTGGTGTGTAGGTAGATGACACTAAAATACAGGTCAAGTACAAATTCGGAGTCTACTGGTCAAAGGTCACAGTTCATTATATATGTGACTTGCTTTCCATACTTTAACTTATTAAGAGAAACTGGACAGATTCGTATAATTTTTGGTGCGTAGGTGGATGGAACTAAAATACAGGTCAAGTTCGAATTCGGAGTTCACAGGTCAAAGGTCAAATCTCATCATGCAAATTGGTTTCTGCATTATAATTTGATAAAAAATGCTTACTGATCGCATTAAGTGGGGGCATTCGTATCCTGTGGAAACATTGTTCATCAATGCCTTTGAGCACCTATTGTGCAAATGAACAAAATAATTATACACAGAGTAGCACCCATATAGCTGTGCAATTTATATTTATAGTTCACAGTAATTTTATACAGCACTTTTGTAATTGATCTTGTCAAATTAAGTATTAAGTGAGAGCCATGTTGTTGTAAAGTTGTAGTTATTCCCCCCACAAACGAAGTTTGAAACAGGGTAAAAGAATCGGTGTACAGTTGAGCAGTCAGGCAGTCCATTTCAAATCTTGTGGGTTGAGCTACGTACTCAGTTTGTGAGCAATGCTCATGAAATTTGGCACACACATTGGTCTGGGGGTGAAGATGTACAGGACACATTTGAATGTGTCGGAAACTGTGTTCCTGGTAACTGTATTATGGTGGTAAATCAGGGGAAAATATTGTAGATCAAACTACATATTTTAATATGTGTTTGGATGAAGATGTGCAAGAGACATTTTGGGATGTGTCTGGACACTGTGTTGCCATGGTAACTGCACCTAAGGCCATCTTGATAGGGAGGGGGTTGTAATCACTTGTAGTGATATTTCTAGTTGTTTTTGTATTAATGATTGCACTGTTATTGTATATATGAAAATTAAAATATCCTTTTAGGCAGTGTAATATTTTGTGGAAATGATTATCATCATTTCATTGTGTACCAGTTGAAGTGTGTGTGACAGATGTAGATTGTGTGAGTGGGTATGGGTGTGGTTGGGTGTGGGTATGAGTGTCGTTGGGTGTGGGTTTGGGGTAAGTGGGTGTGGAGGTAAGTGGGTGGGGTGGAGATGGATGGGTTTGGAGGTGAGTGGGTACAGGGGTGGAGGTGGGTGGATGGGTGTGGGGGCGTGTGGGTAAGGTGGAGGTGGGCATGGGGGTGACTGGATGGGATGTGAGTGGGTATGGGGGGGGAGTAGGCAGGGATGGGCAGGGGCAGACGGTTCATTATTCCAAAGGATGTCATTTTAAACACTCAAATTTTCTATACATCTGTATATATGGTCTAGTTTATTGAAAAAAGAAACTGTTCGTTAATGTAAGTTGTGTAGTATTTTGATCCTTCAAAAAAAAAAAAAAATGAACCTTCGAAATAACTGCCTGTAACTGAGTAGGGGTAGGTGGCCAGGGTGCTGGGAATGAATTTGTGATGGAGGTGTATTGAGTACCTGCTCTTGTCTTTCGAGAACCAAAGAAGGTGGTTGCTGTGTCCTAAAGTAAGCTCTTATATAGTGCAAAGCAGGATCTGATAGTGCAAAAGAAGTCCAGAAAAACTAACGTCAACAAATATGTATTCCTTTGGAGATGATCTGATTTCACTATAACACACATTCTTCGTAGATCCCAACCCGAGATATCGCATTTTTATTCTCTAACAGGTTAATGGTCTGGACCAACAAAAAAAAAAAACTGTAGCAAAATTCTTGTGGGGGGTGTGTCCCCGTTAGAAAATCAGTAATGCTACTTACAGCTCCACCCTCCCAGAGGTCTGTCTGTGTGTATGTTTGTGTGGGTTTGTATGTGTGTGTGTGTGTGTGTGTGTGTGTGTGTGTGTGTGTGTGTGTGTGTGTGTGTGTGTGTGTGTGTGTGTGTGTGTGTGTGTGTGTGTGTGTGTGTGTGTGTGTGTGTGTGTGTGTGTGTGTGACGCTCTCTTTTACCATACTACTACACATGCTTCTAGACGAACCTTTATAAAAGCGAAACTGCAACTCACCTGTGCACAGATTAGTAATTTCCCTTTTCATAATAATTCCAGCACTTTCCCAATTATACTGCTTAATGTTATTGCCCGAAAGTTGCAAGAATCACCCAAATTGGCACAACGCCCTTAGGACTTGGAATCATTGTGCTTTGAAGCATGGTGTCATTTCATGGTAAATCATACCTGTTAATAAAAAGCAACATATTTACTAATAAGCTTTATACCATGAAGTAGATGGTCCGCTAATATCTTTTTTTAGACACATTTAAGTTTGTTATTGCATTACAAATTTCATCTCGTGGTATTTATTATACACTCATGCTCATAATTATGGAATATTTTAGAAACATTTTATAGAAGTTGCCATTTTTCCGTGAACGGTACATCTGAGATTAATATTTGCTCACCCCAGGTGAAACAATGTAAAATCTAAGAATTTCAGGAATGCTGAGCATATATAGCGTCCCACTCTACACTAAAACCTGTGCTTAGAAATGGCGGTATTGTTGTTGCTGAGTCACGTGGTGGTTACGCGCGTTATTAGACTTGTAACAGACAATTCTGATGTTAATTCAATGATGTGTCATTAGATACAAATTGATCAGTTTTTTAAAATTGCTTTAATTTAATACTTTTTTCATGATTTTTGTCGATTTTTAAACAAATAAATACGTAATTGTTATTGCGCTCACACGTGTTTTAGTTTTTAATATAGTCATCTCAGGAATCCAAAAATTGCTTCACATACTGCGTTTTTGTGAAATAAACACTTGTCTTGAAAATTTTGGACGATATATGAGAAAGAACTTAAGTATCAACAAAATATTCCATAATTATGAGCAGGAGTGTATGATCATCCTGAACACACTCGTGACATTTACATTTATGGTCGATAAACTTATCAATATAATTTTTAAGATCTGCTATATCTATTTCACTGAAAGATGCAGTACGCAAAACAAATTTATCAGCAAACATTACATCTATATTATCTTTTCCTTGAACGCTGTCAACTACATTTGGATGTCTGCTAATATAGATCTATTGTATTTCTTAGCCTCTGACCAAAAAGATTCGTACTACCTGCTCTACTGGCAGCTGCTATTTTATCGTTCTTAATTACATTTTGATTCTGTCAAGTCATTTTGAGAGCTTTGTGATAATCAGTTCTTGTTTTTTTACGCAATTAAAAAAAAATCACCACTTTGGGGGCGACAGTTTTCAACCCACAACTTGTGCCAAAATAATAATAACAATAATAATAATCAAATCTTTATTATGCATTATGTTCCTGTGATATCACTCCATATGATATTCCTTACTCATTGTAGGTGATTGACTCCAGATTGACTGGCAATAAGACATGTGTTATAACATATCTTTTATATTGATCAGTGAGTTACAGTAAGATAAAAGTTTCACTCCCAATGACTTCCGTGATCACTAATCAATGAGCAAGTCATGGTTTTTGCCTCCCGAATTAATAAACAACGCTATAGTTGAGAGGGGAATTCCGAGTGTTTTTCCTCTAAAAGTTATTCCTTGTAACTCTTAGGGAAATCCCCTCATTGCGTTCATTCAATCTATATCGATCGGTTATCTTCTGAAGATAGCTCAGCACGCATTCCTGACATCGAATAAAGATCGATTCCTATCGATAGCTGTACCCCCCCCCCCCTTCGGTTTTTCTTCCAATTCTATTTTTTTTCCAAAATTTCAAAAACTTCATTTCTAGTTATTTCTAATTATACACACTTTTTTTTACATAATTATTAGGTACGTATTTAAGACCGAAAATAGAATAAGGCTTTTGACGGTCGATCATACTCGTGATGTAAATAAGTTGTTGAGAGCAAAGATCCTAAAGCGCAGCGGTGCTTCGCACCGCTTTAGGATTCTTTGGTTTGAGAGCGTCGTTTTTTGATGCGTGAATGATCTGTTCTCAAGAACAGGCTACCCGAGTATAACTTGCCTTACTTTTTTTGTTACGCCTGAAGATATGAAACCTTTTTTATTTGTCTGATTTGCTTTTTATGGTGTTTGATCTGTATTTGATATAATGAGTGGGGAAAAAACGATATTCAAAACAAAATAGTGCTTTCTTGACGCAGTTGTATCATGTAGGCCTATCAATCGGTGACTCAAAACCGCATGTGCGATTGTGCGGCTGTGCGCACCGTGCGCACGTATGCAAATACTAGTAGACATTTGCGCACTCAGATACTGAGAGAAATTCTGGTTTAGGCCTAGGCCTAAGTCAGTTTGCAGTTGTTAGGTGTCCCTTGGACACCATGATACCATTGATCTGTGAAGAGTGAGATAGAGTTGACTTTGATCTGTACATACACGCGCAAATTACAAACGAAGTGGCTCACTGATGAAATCTATAGGTTGTAGTACAATCATGTGTTAGAAAAGTAATAACATAACTACTACTTTTAATGTAATGTTTAAAGATATACGTTTAACCCTAATCCGCCAAAGACGTCGTAAATCTTGAGGTTGTGGATCGAATCTGGTTATTATACAATTATCAAACAAAATATTTGATAGGGGAATTGCAAGTGTTTTTCCTCTTATTAAAGACATTGAAAGATATTGAAAAAGTTTTTCCCCCTATTGTGTATTGTTCAGGATACTAGTCCTATCATCTATCAAGAAAGCCTCCAAAGAAATAGAAATATGTGCAGGCTACCAACAAACCTTCAAATATTAACTATGCATAGATAGATCAAATCTCATCTAATGAGATTACGAATCTGAATGTCGACTTAAGAAAAGGAAATTGTCAAGGCCCGGGCCAAGACCTGTATCCGACGACTCTCACCCACTCTGAAACAATCACAAAATGTTAAAAATTGAAACACTAAGAACAACACGTTACCATATTCAATTCGTGTTTTAATTGAATAGAGTTCAATATACAAATGTACACTCTGTGATATTAATGGTTAGTTATTGAATATTATTTCTTTTATTTGCAATATTTCTGCTTTGCTAAACCAAACTATACTATATTATTATACCAATGAACACTGATGATGTTAAAAACTGAAATGCTATCTCAACATTTAAAAGGGCCGAGGAGTGACCACACTTTCTCATTAACCTTTAACCAGCTGGATAAAAGGTTAGATATAACATCTAAACACTGCACAAAAAGAAAGTTCCCCCTTATTCAAAATACCGTATCTTTTTAACGAAATGATTTTGAGCAAAATAATTTTAAAGGCATGTTTCTGGACTCATTGCCTAACTTCTATGTGAAAATGTGATGGATCCGTCAAGTCATGCATGAGTGAGCTCATATTAAAGGCAAAAAGTCAGTCTTCAAAAGTCACAAGGATCATTTTGGGGGATTTCTCATGCAGGATTTTGACAAATTCTGTTTCTGGTGAATGATTAAGCGCTATTTATGTTAATCATCTATCGTTTGACCCCCTTACATCTCCCCTGACACCTTTTGCATAATTTACGCCAAGGTGAGCTCAATTTAAAAATGTCAGTCCTTCCTGAATTTTGAAATTGTAAAATCCATTAAGTTTATTGAAAAAATGAAATCCGATATTTTTCAGCAATATGTATCTTTACGTGTTGTACGAACATGAGAGGTTGTAACCATGTCATGGTTGAGTGAACACACTTTATAAATAAAGCAAAAAATGCCACTATTTACCATTATTTTGGCATAAGAGACTTTTGAAGTGACATTTTTTGCCTTTAATGCATGCTCACTTATGCATGATCTGACGGATCAGTCGCATTTTCAGACAGAATTTAGTCAATGAGTGTAAGAACACCCCTGCTAAATTGTTCGCTCAAATTTGCTTCGTTAAAAAGTTAATGATACTTTGAATAAGGGGGAGCTTACTTTTTTGTAGTTTTAGGCATAGGCGTACGCAGGATTTTTCCAAGGGGGGTGTTTTCCCGCGGCCAAAACCCAGGTTCCGTCGTCGCCGAAAACACAAATAGTGGCGGGGGGGGGGGCGAGGGCGGGTAGTGACAAAAAAATATTTTTCCCAAATCCAAGGTCCACAATTTCTCCTCACGTCAGTCGCCGAAAACACAAATAGTGCGGGGGGGGGGGGGGGGGGGGGGGCGGTTGCTGACAAAAAAATTTTTCTCAAATCCAATTTTTCTTCAAAATCTACTAAAAAAATCAATTATTTCTCATTTTCAACACCCCACTTTTTCAAAAAAAAGAAAAAAGGGGTGAAGTCTGTGAATAAAGAGGGGGTGATTTCCGCGTAAAAAGGGGTGTTTAGGCGTGTTTAACACCCCCTTCGGCGCAAAGGGCGGTGTTTGACACCCCAAACACCCCCCCCCCTGCGTACGCGTATGGTGTTTAGTATAGAAAGTGACGTAAAGTGTGATCACTCCTTGGCCCTTTTAAATGTTGAAATAACATTTCCGTTTTCAGAGTGATTATGCCTCACAACTTAGTTTTAAATTTCCGTTTGATCCGCGATATTGTTATGGGGCCTATTTATCTCTTTGAAAGTACATGCCCACCTCACCATTCTTTACCATGTTGTGGATATATATTTTTGTAAAGTATTGTATTGAAGATTATTGTATGCATGTAAACAAAACATCATATCCTTGATGGAAAATACATTTTATTCGAACCTGTATACACACTCGGCAGCACACTGTCCATTTTCGATGTGAGAAGGCCAAATGGACATAACGAGTCCATACATCTTTTCTTGACGCAAAATTCGACGACATAGAGCAGACTAAGGAGACGCCAGAAAAGACGAACAATGAGCTAAAATGGCAAAAAATGGCAAGCTGGCAAGAGTGGATTCGGGGGGGGGGGAGGGGGTCACTCTCCACACGGCCTGCTAAAGGTTCCCTTTTCCGGCCCTCAGGCGTCATTGACGTCTTGGGGAAAGGGTTGCTTTTCAGCACCATTCGCCGACAATCGCGAGGCTATCACCATGTATAAGCTTGCTAATTTGGTTATAGCAAGGAGGTAGGTGCAAATTTGCAATAACATCTCCTCTCTTGTCTAAGTGAATGTTTATTAATTAGGTGTTTTATTTGATCCTCTTCGTGTTGTGTATTGTACAATTTCATGTTTTAGATGAAAAGGACACTTGGGTATATAGGGTATAAAATTAGTTGATTTCACTGTTCACGCCATTGGGTATCAATGTGTATCTCTGTTTACGTCACCTGGGTATTGAAATTAGTGGTTTTCCCTGTTCACGTCACTTAGGGTATTTATTTTTCTCATACGCCATTGGGTTGCAAATTTGGTTGGGTTAGGCCATTTAAGGTGCATTTCTGAGGTTGTTGGACACGGGTGGGCAGTGGCATCGATCCATGTTTCGGATTGGGTTGGCAAAAGTAAAAAAAAAATCCAACATTTTCGGAGCAAATTGACAATTTTGTATGTTTAATAGCATTTTTATGCCATGTTTAGGCCTAATGGTTTTATAGTGCTTTCCAATGCTTTTTAAAACATATATTTTCATTGCATAGTATGCATTTTTCAAGTCGTCAGAATTATTGGGGGGGGGGCAAATCGATATGTTTGCCCCCCCCCCAATAGTTTAATTGGTGGAACGATCGCCCCCCCCCCCTGCCCCCAGGATCGACGCCTCTGCGGGTGGGTAGCAGGCCGTCTGGAGAGCCTGGACCGGTATCAACGACGTGTCAACCTTAAAATCGTCGGAATCCCAGAAAACAAGGAATAGAGACTGGACAAAATCACCCATGTCAGTTGGCAAGCGTGTGGATTCAGCAATAAAAGCGAGTGACATCGACATCGTTCACCGAGGTTTACCGAGTTAATTCTTAGGGGAAGGGGGCAAATCCCTCGGGGGTGAATGGCCGACCAAAATATTTTCCCCAGCCAAATAGCGAGCGAAAACGCAAATAGGAAGGGCCTGCACGGGCGTCGATCCATGTTTCGGATTGGGGAGGGGGGGGAACAAAAGTGCAAAATGTGTCCAAACTTTTCGGCCAAATTGTAATACAGAATTTTGCGCGGGAAGCGCGCCGAAAAATTGACAATTTTGTATGTTAAATAGTATTTTTATGCCATGTTTAATGGTTTTATAGTGCTTTTCAATACTTTAAAACATATATTTGCATTGCATATTATGAATTTTTCAAGTTGTCATAATTATAGGGGGGAATCGATATGTTTACCCCCTGCAATATTTTCATTGGTGGGGCGATCACTCCCCCTCCCCCCCCCCAGACGACGCCTCTGGAAGGGGGTGTCCAAGACAACATAAACAATTTTTGCCTCACACCCACCCCACCCCCGAAGACAAAATTCATGCCAGTTATAGCGAGTATAAAAACGGCGATGAGGGAGCGGGCGGGTGTGCAACGACGACGAAAAAATAATTAGCCCCACAACATATCTTTTTCCCGGCCAAATATAGCAAGACCATGGGGGCGCCGGCGGGGGGGCGAAGTTTTCAAACAATAGTAAAATCCGCCTTTTTTACTTAAAAACAAATTTGTACGGCGGTTCTCACCCTTGCCCCCCTGTGGAGCTGCCCCCGACTGTTAGCACGCCTGATCGGACGCGTCTCGACAAATAATCATTTGAGATTAATAAAAATTCATTAATCTGAAACATTTTTTTTAGTCGAAACTGGTGAAAGATTAATAAGACGAACTATTTGACATGAACTATTTTATTCTCACTCTCATCTGTAGAGGGTGGTGGGCGTGAAATGGAAGTTCTGGTTGTTGAAGGTGGGATGAGTCCAGAAATTAACGATTGAAACTGATACATGTAGTTTGATTTGTTCGGATTATGAGTCTTTATGACTCGGGGCCACTGTCACTACAAAGGTGTACACCAGTGATGCGTGTATATGGACTATCAAAATAGACCCTAAACTACCCGTTAGTAAAGGCCTCCATTTTTCCCGATACGGAAAACGCGAGAGAAAAATCGCGAAATGGCAAGTGTAAACGCGGAAAATGCGTAATCATGAAATGCTGAAGCAATAACCTAAAATTGGTAGTGAAATTACAAAATAAAGAAATATTAAAATGTCTCAAATAATTCTTCAACTAAATAATACCATTACCAAACATTATAGAGTAACTTAAATGACCCTAGCAAAACCCCTCATGTAGGCCCCTCTGCCGGCTGTCTTTGTCATACCATGACGGCTGCTCCATTTAACTACTTCTGAGCTGTAGTCATACAAGACTTGGGTAATATGTGGTGTTTATACGTGATTTTGAGTAAGGCGGAAAATGGAAAATTTGAAAAACGGAATTTTGATTTTGTAAAACGGAAAAAATGGAGGCCTTACCCTAAACAAGTAATTACCTGTCGATCTCAGAGTACCCTTAACACGTATTCAACTCTGAATTCTGAAAAGATACCCTTTTAAAGTAAACCTCCTGTTAAAAGTATAGGCCCTACCCTTTTTTTCCTGATTTTGTCGATTTTGATACCCTTTTTACTGTACGCGCCGACCGTGAAAAACAACTCTTTTTACGTGTTTTTTCACGCGCGCATGGTGTACACCTTGTAATGGCCCTGCCCCCCCCCCCCCGGATTATGACAACTAAAACGATCTTCTTCTTTTTCTCTATAATTCCTTCGTACCTCAATCAAGGGATTAATTAGGTCAAGGTCAGGATCGCTTTTTGTGACCAGTTCGGTAACCTCTCTCTCTCGTCATGTTGACCACTGGCAAGAAAATGGAGACATAAAAATCTACGTTGTTACAAATAAAAAAAAACACATACAAAATTGGTCACAAGGACATTGGTATACAATCAAACAAAAACATGTAATATGGCACAAGAACTTGAACAGTTGAATATAAATGAATGGGGAAAGGTGGGTGTTCAGTTTTTATTTTAAGCAATGCTGCGTGCGGCCCCCTCCCCGGGGGACACCGCCTTGGACACATGCTCATACTCATAGACTTTTAAAATGGACCCTAAACAAGTAATACATACATACATACATACATACATACATACATACATACATACATACATACATACATACATACATACATACATACATACATACCTACATACACACATACATACATACATACATACACACACACATACATACATACATAGTACATACATACATACATACATACATACATACATACATACATACAATTGATTCTTACATAGCGCATTTCCATGCAATTTCACAAATGATCAATGCGCTTGCAACATAATATTAAAAAAAAAAAACTAAGAGAACAAAAAAGTTTTCAGCTCCCTTCTGAATGTGTATATCGAAGCTGATGAGCGCAGCTCCCTTGGCAATCATCCGTCTATCTCAGAATACCCCAGACCCTAAACAGTGTTGGATCCAGGCGGGGGAGCAAAGGGTGCGCGCCCCTATAATTTTCAAAAAGATGTGTATTTATTATTATTATTTTTATCACTCGTCAAATCGCCTTTAATATAGGGATGTTCTTCCCGAGGCGAGCGTTCTCTGTCAAATGTTTCGTTTTCATCAGCAAACATGTGACCTATCACCACGATACCTGATAAAGTCGCACATGTTAAAGGAAACATTAACATAGAAAGAAAAATACTTCGGGTGAAAAATATAAATATTCAAACTATTGCAAGATGTAAAGGTCACACAATTTAGGAATTTTGAGGACACTTCACTTTCATACCTAATATTGGCACTTTCGTTACCTTTGGGCCAGGACCCTGGGAACGATTTTTTTTTTTCACCGGGGGTGCCGAGATATATATTTTCGCGGCTAAAAATAATTTTTCACGGCCAAATTCGCGGCCAAATCAACAGCCGAAAAGTCGCTCAGCATGGGGGGGGGGGGGGGTGTCGGCGGAATATTTTCGCCATGCTTTGGGCTGTGCCACTTGATCAGGGTATCGTGGTGACGGGTCAAAATTTATTGTAAGAAGCGCCCCTCTGCTTACTTTTGGATCCCCCTCCCCCGCTCGGTCGCTTCGCTCCCTCGCCGCTTGCGCCCCCAGCCACTGCTAAACTTGTAGGCCTATTTTCAAATATAGCTGTTATAA
Source organism: Eucidaris tribuloides (assembly GCA_001188425.1). Lineage (NCBI taxonomy): Eukaryota > Metazoa > Echinodermata > Echinoidea > Cidaroida > Cidaridae > Eucidaris > Eucidaris tribuloides. The sequence continues at coordinate 4,039 of JZLH01S0020872.1, read as the reverse complement.
AAGTATAGTGCCCCTTTCCCCTGATTTTTGCGATTTTGTTACCCTTCTTTGTCGGGACGTGCGTATCCATCCCCGGCCGGGGAGGGGGGGGGGGTACAGATTTGGTTCCGACGGGGGTGTGCCGCTGAAGTCAAAAAACGCGAACCTTTTTAAGGCGTCATTTTGGCGTGAAATGGTACTATTTGTGCATTTAACCATGAAATAGGCTAAAATATCTAGTGTAAATCGTAAAATTTCAAAATCATGACCCATTTTAAGAATTTTCCCCAGAAACCATAGGGCCTATATTTAGGCCATATAAGGATTCAAAACTATAGAGCGGCACACTCCCGTTTACCTCACTAGGCAAGTACCCCCTCCCCCCCCCCCGATCCATCCCCGTTCGTGAAATATAACCTTTTTACGTGTTTTTGTGTATGAGTATGGTGTCCACTTTGTAATGACAGTGCTCCCCCCCCCCCTTCCCGTAGTTGTTGTTTTAGGGGCGCCATACTGCAGGCCAGATTTGTATATTACTAGCGGGCATATACCTGTGCAAGGCACTGAACTATCTGAACTATAGTTCAGTGGTGATCTCTTTTTGGTCATTTTTTTAATGTTGGCGGGGATTTGCCACCAATCCGATTTAAAGCAAATTGCCCCCCCCCCCCCCCCGTTTCTGATCCACCCCCGGGATCCACCCCCGGTCGTGTGATAATTTTTATAAACACTTGTAAAATTGTTCTTTGTATAATGTTCGCTTCTGTTTGAGTATAAATTTTCTTCACGCGCAAATTGGCGGGGGGGCTATAAAAATTAAAAACATCATTGTCATCATTGTCATATCATTGACATTGTCATTGACATTGTCCGATAAATTAAAATTGGTATATTTGGTGGTCGAGTTAACTGAAACCACTGGCCGAGTTGTCATGTTATTGTACGAGTACGACGCGATCGAGCTGCGATAATTGTACAATATATACACATACCGATCGAGGGTCCGAGATCGACCGAGTGCCGACTGCCGAGTCTCGTCCGATCGATTTAATTAAAACTGGGGACTGGAGGAGATCCACGTTAATTTACAACAATGGCACCGTCTTTTAGCAAATTGATATTTAATCGGACTTGTGCTGGCTCTGTAGCAGCTGGCATTATTCTGTACAGTGTCGTGAAGTCGCGGAATAAACGATTATCGAGGACCAAAAGGTGAGGCTCACTAAAAAATCGGACGCGTGCTGTGTGAGCTAGCCATGTCGCTGTCCGGCGAAGCGCCTGCCCTTTGCCGCCGTACGGTCGGGGTAGCTAATGCAAACGGGCGGCTCTCATGGCACTGCACAGTGAAGGAGACTTCTCGAGTCATAGTCATAGTCCCATCCGTAGCTGTAGGACGGAGTAGCGTAGCTAGTGTGTTCTTGGGACAACACCTAAATTATTTGTTTGATTTTATAGATCTAGCACATTTTGACAAATTAGATTAGATCTAAATCACAGATCTAACCATCTGAGAATTGAGATTTATAATCATTAATTACCATGAATGAATGCCACCTCGCCTGAAAAGTTTCTAACTAGACTTCTAGTTAATCTTTCTTGCACATAAAAAAAACTTAACTGATTAAAGGGATCCCGAAATCGAATTAATAATGGCTTTCATTATGAAGAAACACCTTGACTTGTAAACAATTCGCCCTTAGATTCTTCATAACCCTTAATATCGTTTTAGCAAAAAATGGAAGTTACTGGCCAAAAATGGTGAGGTTTGGGTTCACCGATTGATCGGCCGCAGAAAAAGTTGATTCGGCTGACTTCGGTATTGTGACGTCACAACCAGACTCCAGAGATGCTTCCCCAGTAGTTGTACAGTTAATTTCTGAAAATTTTCGTTAAAAGTATTGGAAATGCATATTATTAGCGATGTCGGAATGATGGGAAACCTTCAGAGATGGTCAAGTAGATCTACACATGAATGTTGATATTAAAAAAAATATAGATCTAGCTGTATTTTTTCTTCCCCAGTTTTCGAATTTATAGCAATTTTTATGAGTCATGTAACTGAAGTGAGGGGCCATCTCGGTTACATGACCGTACTGTCAGATACTAGGGCTAGGCCCACAAATTAGAGACATATTTATTGGTCTAGGCCTAACAGCCCTGGCCTAGGACTACATGTAGGTCCACCGTGGGGTGCAACTGCAAATTACAATTGACATGTCATACTCAGTCATGATCATGTATACTATCATCTTCGTTTTCTTGTTTGTGTATATAAATGCCCAATGTTCCACAAGGAACCAACCGGGCAGGTATGGTGCGCAGTTACCTCGACGGCCCGCACATGTGGCGCATGTGGTGTGCGAGTCTGTCGAGGCTAGGTGCGCAGATGTTGTTGGTGCTAGGAGAGAACTAATCAATTTAATTTTGGTTGCTTTGCTTGATGTGATGGTTATGAGCTGCAAATTTGAAGTTAATTTTATCATGGATAGATGTAACATTACTAATGGATTAGGAATTTTCTCACATTACGATCTCAACAAGTTGTACTGGATGGTGCCACTTCATCTTCGATACGAGTGACATCAGGGGTCCCACAGGGCACCGTGTTAGGGCCGTTGTTATTTTTACTATATATAAACGATATATCAGAAGGGCTTACATCGGAGGTCAGACTTCTAGCCGACGATTGCATCATGTACAGAGAAATAAAAAATCAACAGGACAGTTTACATCTTAAGCAAGACATCAATCGTCTTTGTTCATGGGAACAACGCTGGCAGATGAAATTCAACAAGACAAAATGTTATGCAATGCATATTACTCACAAGAAGAACATAGTTGACTCACCAGTATCAAATGGGGACTCTGTTCTGGAAACAGTATCTAAACATACATACCTCGGAGTGGAACTGAACAATAAACCTTACTCTGGTCAAATCATATTCAAACTGTTTCTTCAAAAGCAAACCAGATCCTTGGCCTGCTTCGCAGAAATTTGTATAGTTGCTCACCGGATGTTAAAGCAATTGCCTACAAAACACTAGTCAGACCCTCGACTAGAATATTGCTCATCAATCTGGGACCCACACCAAAAGGAATACATAAATTCAACTGGAGGGGATACAACGACGGCGATCTGCCAGATTCGTGTTAAATAACAACGAGAGACGAGCTAGTGTTTCAGATATGATCTCTAAACTCAAATGGGAACCTCTTATCCACAGAAGAGCGGCTCAACGATTAACTTTAATTTATAAATCCATCCATAAGCTCATCGCAATTAATACAGATTCATACCAGTCAACACCATCAGGGGGGGTCCACACGCGGAAACAATCTTCAATCTCGTTCAACAAACTCCCTACTTCCAAGGACTGTTACAAATATTCGTTACTACCACGTACATTCTCCGAATGAAATTGCCTACCGTCACACGTTAGAGATGCTTCCTCCATCGACATATTTAGAAACCGGTTAAAACAAATTGATATGGATAAAATCATCAAAAATAGTCACTTTCAAAATTAATATTAAAGTATGCTCAGTCGACAATATGGCGCCTGCATGTCACATCCCGTCGAGGAGTTTATGCAGTATACCACCAGAACCAGAACCAGAACATAGGTCTACATGAACAGAACTATAGGCAGTGCATTCCATTCCGGTATTGCATGCGGAATAAAGGAGAATTTATAGCAATTTTTATTCACTGGTGTCGGAGAGTAGATGGAACCAAAAATCGTCTAGATCTAAGTCAAGTCAAGACTCCAATTTCCAAAAACTTATTGATAGAGGCAGAGACTCCAACCCCAAACACCTCTTAAGCGGGTGATTCTCCCGCCGAGACCCCCTAGCAAACGGGAGACTCTGACTTAATGTTCGCGTAGCCCACATCACCGGCGCAAACATGAAATTCCTTGTGGCCGGAGGCCATTTTTAGGGTTTTAGTAAGCTCTCTGTTGCTGTCTTAGGCTTATTTTTCAACATATGACAACACTAAATAAGGTCAAATCCACCAATTCAGATTCATTTCTTTTCGAAAAGGTGGTTGGGCGGGAGA
>JZLH01S0020869.1:41156-52977 GCA_001188425.1 Eucidaris tribuloides | reverse complement strand
AATTCCTTAAACTGATGAAGTAGTTGAGTGAAGGGAAATTGTAAATCTGTCTAAAATGGATTTAACATGTTTTATATATGCATTTATAATACATGTATTTACCTACCTCATGTGAGATCCATTTCTTGAAAATTATATATATATATATTTCAATAGAAAGCTATGAAAGGACAGAATTAAAATACATATTTATGTACATCCTTCAAGTTACCCTTTTATTAAACCAAGTGAAGGCTTTTACTATTTCTTTTTAAATTAATCATTTTAAATACATTGATTTTTATAAATTCTTGTACAGGTAAAAGCCTCTCCCTGAAAAATAATATGTAACATATTTACAGTTAATTCAATGCTTACACCCATACTTACCGTCGAGCAGCATCATTTTCATTGTCCAAGTAACATCTACACCTGCATCGCTATATTAAAACCATCTTATATAGATTTCGAAACTTGTAAAAAAAGATTTACTACTAGAATTATTTTAGTTATTAGTTATTTTCAAACTCCAATCCAATATGCCGATTTTACTTTACCTATATGTTTCATCAGGACTCGTGTGTGTGCACACGTGTTGTATGTGTTTGTAGAGTTCCCCTTGACTGTATTATTGAATTCAGAAATGTATTTTTCACAGCACTTGTATCTTATCATACAACCACCAAATTGAACAGGATGTAAATTTCATTCTTTTGATTCTCATTCTTATTGTAGGCATTGACCCCATCAATAAGCATCCATCTTTCAGCGGTTCCAAGCCATATTAATGCGTTTTTAAAATTAATTATATGATTTAATTGCCGTTGTAATATTGTATTTATCTGGTGCAGTTGAATGAATGAATGAATGAATGAATGAAATGAATGAATGAATAATGAATGAAATGAACGAACGACATGAATGCAACTGGTATGAATGAAAAGCACAGTTAATCACACTTATCACCATATAATTTAATGGACTGTTAAGAGTTAAGAGACCTGAAGAATCAACTGTCACTATCAAGACTTGTAATACAACTGCAAATACATCATTTTACAATAAACCACGCATAAAATGATCTTTGACCCTAAGGGTCAACAGGAGTCAAATTCTAAAAAGTATCGCCGAGTTGGAAAATAAACTCTTTATGTGATTATACTTCATTCCTGGAAAATGTTTTGATCAAAAAAGTGCTCAGATTGTATATCCAGATTTGCAGGCTCTACAATTTATTCATTTATTTATTCGTTGTATAATGTATGTAATTTTAAGGAACTCTACACGGCACGCTACCTGTATCTGGATCACAACTAGGCCCAAAATGAATTAAAATCAAGCAGAGTAAACCAGGTTTTACACATAAATTATACCTATATTCTGAATCGATGCAAGATGTACACAAGTGCGCTGCAAAACGTGCGAAACCCAATGGCTTCTTGCATAGACCTGGCCTGCTTGCAACTGTGCGTACAAAATGCCGTCCTGGCTGATCTACTTTACAAACTTTGCTGAATGCGTGACAACTTTTGCTGTAAAATGTGAATTAACTTGTTATTTTCACACATATATAACAAATAGTCAAAGCACAGTTTTCGCTTTTTCGCAAAATTTGAATTCTTTTGAGCTAATATTTTTAAAAATAATGGCAAAATATGCATATATGTAAATTCAAAGTTTCAAAAAAATTGATTAAAAATGTTGTTTTTCACCCAAAACCACCCCTAAAATTGCGTCATATCCAATTAAACGTGGTGTCATCTTATAAAAAATTTAATTATCTTTAATATGAAATCATATTTGCGGTAAAAGAAGGTTTCTTTGAAAATCTATCTTAAATTTGTTCAACCCATATAGTAATTTTAGCAAAAAAAAGTTCATTGACCTATTGTGGCCCCCAGGGGAGTAATTGGACTGGGCTCCCCCTTTTAAATCTAATATTTTACCATGTACTAAACATATGGAAAGTTTGTTGCTTTTATCAAAAAGTGCACAATTCGGCCAAAAATTGGAGCTTAGCCGCTGGACTATACCATGGTATGCTGGTGCCACAGATTACTTAGTTACAAATATCACAGGATCATTTTCTACATCTGAGCTCATTAATATTCTAAGCCCATAGTAGTTTATTTTATGATTTTATTGCATTTTCATAAACTTTGTACAGGCATATCAGGATGTAAATATATAAAACCACTGTGAAATATTCAACAAAGAGAGTATGCTAGTAGAACATCTACATGATGTAGCTGTTATCTTGTACATTTTTTCTCTCTCCATTCTCCAGCTATACTGTCCTTTGATCTGAGTCTCAACATCCTTGCAATAAATAGTGTCCCAGCAATGTTTAGCGCTGCCTATGCAAATCAACAGAGCCAGGCCTTCATGGATTTACAGGAAGCCATCGCAAATACTGTAAGCTCATTTAAATGTTGTTGAATTCTTTAACCATTTTGGCTATGTTTCTGAGATGGTAAATCCGTAAACACCAAAGGTTGGATAGACTGAAGATAGACCATAGTAATGAATCTAAGCTTGAAAGTATGATAAGCGGTTTCTTGTGTTTAATTGTAAGTTGAACACCAAGCTCTCCCCCTTTTCCATGATTTTAATTAACTTTGCATAGCTAAATCAACCATAGGCAGATTTTTTAGATGTACAAACTATAGTCGCCATCTTTTGGTCTTTCAGGCCTTTGCTCTATCCAACCTTGGTCTATTGGGTCTTTGGTCTAGCAGGGTGTAACCTTTGAGACAAAGGGTTCAACAATGTTTTGTGTAATCAATGCATCAGTTGTCTGACAGAAAGGCCCTACCATATGTTCCCGGCAGAAGGGCCTTAGCTATAAATTTTCTCAAATATTGTCTCATTTGATATTTGCACGTATCAGACAGACAGAAAGATCCAAACATATCACACTACTTCGATTTAATGTGAAAAGAGCCAATGGTTTTCAAGTTTGAGACGATTTAGTGTTAAGGCCCTTCTGCTGGGAACATATGCTAGGACCCTTCTGCGGTACAACCGACAAATGTAATATTTGACCATTTAAGTATCTTGCTTTTCATGATTTACGCTTCAAAAAATTAAAGAGTTTAGCGTGCACATTATGTTGATATTACTTATCAAATATGAGTAAACAGAGCTTAATTTTTACTTTAAAATATGCAACTTATTTTATGAGAATGTTGTTGTTTGGCAGCAAATGTGGCCTACCATTTCTCGAGTGTAAACTACAAAATCCTTCCCAACTAGGGTTAGAGAGTCATTGATGTGGCAAAAATGATTGGGTATCATCTTAGGATTTCAAGGTTATCCTTGCTTTTCCTTGACAGTAGTGTATTCAGAACTTGATAAATGGGGGGGGGGGGAGGATTGAAGAAAAAAATTGATGTGTAAACATTTTTTTCCAGAATACCTTAAATTCATAAGTGTATGTTTCTTCCATGGTCAAACAATAGAAAATCCTGTGGTGTCTCAATCATTCAATGCTGTCATGTAGCAGAGAGTCGAAAGAGTTAATAACCCAACGCAAGTTTTCAGTAGCCCCAGGCTATCAAACTTCTGCTAATATTACGCCATGCCTGTTGTTATACAGATTCATAGACTTCTTGAGATGAGGGGAATATCAACTGATTATGTCAACACCATGCTGACAAGTACCTTCAATGGTACCAACTCGACGCTAGGTGCCAACATTCGTGTTAACTTTGATGACCGTTTCCTTGGTGATGCTAGTCTCCTAATCAATGCCATCGCAGCCGAAGTGCAGCAAAATGTCGGCCATCTCTATGCTCCTGATGGAACGGATTTACTCATTTTTGACACACCAAGCGAGCTGACTTCTGAAAGTAATTATTATAGTATTTTTTACATTTTTAAGTATAACTTAACTATTTCTCCATTTGGTCAACCACAGTCACCAGCGCTGGCACACTTCTGGAGTCAACGGAACAAATGAACAAAAACAATCGTGCCTATTCATTATTGCATGGACCTCATGGACACACTAATTCCACACACTGCACATTTTTCATACACACAGTTTTCGTTTCATTGCATTTCTATCTTCGCCTACATTGGATGTATTTGTCGTCGTATTTCGCGACACCTGTTTACAATATATTCAGACCTGCCAACTGTCCCTTTTTTCTGGGGAGAGTCCCTATTTTTGACCAGCTAAGAAACACTTTTTACCCAGGTTTTTTTATTGTGTCCCGATTTTTGCAAATATTTGTCTGTACTGATGTATAGGATATAAAGAAATGTTCAAATTTTTCAAATTTTCACCCCATTTTGTCCCTTTTTTTTAGGTTTCAGGGTTGGCAGATATGTATATTGTCTATGGGGAGATCTAAGAATTTTGCTAATTTTTGTCATTATAATTCATACCAAAAGAAACTGAAAATTCAAAAGAATATACAACTTGAATATATCATCGGAAAGCTAAAAAACCCCTCTCTACAACTATGCTGTAAAAAACGCACAAGTAAAAAGGGCATCACAGAGTTAAAATACCCATTCATCTGAGTTATAACTGGCCACGCAACCCTTCAAAAATAATCCAGCAGCACAGCCTAGGGTTTCATAATGTACAGAGCAAAGGGCTAAAAGCATCTGTGTTCCTGTGTAAAATTAGTATTTAATGTAATGGATAATAATTATATAACATCAAATGGGAAAAAGAAGAAAATTAGTGTTTTTTCATGAAAATAAGTAACTGTTTTGATTTTGTTATATTTCATCTGTAGCATTCAACCAGAATGAATGTAGTAATCCATTGCTGAACGACTGCTCTCAATTTGCCACGTGTACTGACCTCACTGACATAGCGGGAGGGTTCACCTGCCGATGTCGGATAGGCTACGTCGACTACTTCAGGAATTCACTGCCTGGTCGTGTCTGTGTTCTTAACCCAGGTAGGATGGTGCTTGCTTGATTTAACCCTTTAATTCTCAAATGCATGTATACATGCGTACGTTGGAGTACCGTTTGTATTGTTATCAGCATCCGTTGAGTTGCCATTGTTAGATTATGACACCTGTGGTGCAGTGCTAATGTCATCTTTACAAGCAAATCTTCATATCTATTGTATAGTCTCTAAATAAACCTGGCACATGGGGGTTAGTGGCTAGAAAAAATGGGATTAGCACAGTGGCACTTTGGCCTCTGGATTGGGGCACAATAAGTGAAATTGCAGAAAGCACGACTGCAAACATTTTGAAAAATTGAAAGAGAAAACAAATGGTAGTGAGCACTATAGAGATGTCTATAAAAATGTGCATTTCTTTGAAGCCCTTCCATTGTTTTTTTTATGTGTATGTTCACTGAAATGCCATATTTTTTGCTATTCAATTAAGTTATTACTGTTGTTCCTTTCTTTTTGTGGTGTGGATTCTTAAACTTGACATTTTTACACAAACAAGACCTGATAGGTCAGTCCTTGCATATAAAAGGTGAATATGATGTATATGATATATATACATTTAACAACCCACTCTGCCAAATTAATTTTACTGTGAATTATTTTTGGTAGAAAATAACAAAAATTCTAGAAAGCTTATGTACAGGAATGAAGAACCACATACTGTGAGATTGCTAGCAGGGGCAAGGGGTGGGAGAAAATAAAAGTACCTACTGTTCGAAATGAAGCTCGAATGAAGCTCGGCTAGCAATCAAAGTAAATAAAAAGTTAATTTTTGAAATTTGAGACAAAAGCAAAATATAGAAAATGGGGAAAACACGACTGCAAACAGTTTTGCAAAATTGAAAGAGAGTAGTGTTGTATTCTCTGTAAAAATGTGTATCAGGATAATTTCTTTGAAGTCTTGACATTTTTTTTTTTTTTTAGTGCAAACGTATGATGGAATATGAAAATTTTCCTATTAAAAGTGATTTATTGCTTTCATTATTTTTTTTTCTGCAAGGAATTTTTAACTTGATATTCTTTACCTAATTACAAGATGTAATAGGTCATTCCTTGGTTTAAATATGTGAATATGATGTAATGTACTATGAAATTAAAGGCTGAAAAATGGCTCCCAAGAAAAATTATGTTTGTCAGTTGATGTGTTCAGTACATACTTTGACTTATCATATAAACAAATTTCTTGCTTTCATTGTTTGTTTTCCAGATCCTACAACAACTCCTGCACCCACCGTTCCTCCAACAACACGTAAGTAGATTTATATCAAAATTATATAAAATATAATATAATATAATAACACAAATACCTGTGGTGTGCCAAACTACCAAACACAAGTGACAAATATTTTCTTTACTTTTCCTTGCAGTTCCGTTGGCTGCTATTATTGGAGGTAGTCTAGGTGGCCTCTTTCTTCTCCTCCTGCTGGCTCTTTGTTGTTGCTGTCTCTTAGCCGGAAGGGCCGTAGCTCCAATACCTGTTAAAAGAAAACATGAGGTATCTCTCCACCCCCACTCCCCCTCCCCCCCCCAAAAAAAAAAAAAATGAAAAATAAAAATAAAATAATAATAATAATAAATAATAAATAGGAGTAGCTATAGTTACAGCAGTAAAAGTAGTTAGTAGAATTAATAGTAGCAGGGCTGGAACTTGTCATTTTTTTTGGGGGGGGGAGGGAGGGGAGGGGGTACCAGCCAGTTGAGTACTATGTATTTTTGAAAAGTAACCTGCCTGAAAGGAAATTAACCTGCCCAAATACAACATAGACTCAACATCTAGTATCTAAAAGAATTTTTCCCACCAGCCGGGCAGGGAACTTTCTATTTTTACCAGCCCAATGCCAAGGTCACCTGACATGGGTTGGTGGGCTAATGTCCTACCCTGAGTAAAAGTTGTAGTAGTACTAGTAGCCAAATAATCATTGACTGCGAGGGTGATGGTACAATCTCACATCGCCGAGGTGATGTTACGATTGTATCCATCCCCCGAGAAATAGGAGATGATTATTTGCTTTATATCCCACATCGATCAAATAACTTGAGATTTTATTATAAGAATCACCGAAAATCCTTACGTCCCAAATAAATTGCACTGAATATAACGTAACTTAGCTGGTCCAACGTAGAAGATCGTTTCACGTTTACCGCAACAATGTCAACCTGTACGCTTAGCGTGCATGAGGGCTGACCCCGGGGCTGACACAGTAACTTAGACCGAATGAGTACAAACAACCGCGGCGATCGAACGAAAGAGAATACGGTAGATTTATAGGCCAAACAGTAACACTCTAATAGTCCTAACGTAGTCGCGTACCGAATGTACGTATCAAGAATGCAAAACATTTTTTGATACTCACACATTATGGCAGACAGACGAATTGGAAGTTGAATCTGTAGTTTGAACGGTTACTGTTATCATCCAGACGGTCGTTTAATTCTATCGTCATTAAACCGGTGTTGAAATCGAGTGAGGGTCTTCAGACTTCAACTGACTTCAGACATGAGACTCGGAGACGAGACAGCCGTGCATAATTTTCCCCAGCTCAAGGACAAAGTATAAGACTAAGGTCCAAGACTGATCAAAGTCCAGGAAATTCTGGATATAACAGAAACTGCTAGGCTCGATCTAAATCTAAATTTAATATAAATTCCACCTGTGATGGGCTCTCGAGTCTCGACACCCAGCTTGCGTGCGATGCATGCTGCATGCAGCGAGCTAGCTAGCTAGCTAGCGCCTCGATCGATCGATCGCGCATTACGTGAACGATCGACACGCGACGCACAAAAGAGTTGCCAATGTCAGGGAATCCCTTGGTGTGAGACTCCCATAGGCCAATGATATAAGAAAGAGGTCCAAATGCGTGAGATCAATAGAAATGTATGGAAAATCAAACAACTTTTTGGGGTGAGAAAGGGCCAAAATGCGTAAGTCTCACGCTCTGCGCCTGACCTTGCGGCGCGTAGGCATGATCTGTGGTTGACAAAGTGTGAGCGATACCATTATCGATTGTAATCGCAGGTAAAAGTGCGTTGCCCCTGAGTGCTAACGAAAGTGTATATCACATATGTGATAGTACTTTGAAACTATCACATATGTGATAGTACTTTGAAACTATCACATATGTGATAGTACTTTGGTGCAAATGTTGGGAGAAAATGTTTCTCGGTCACGAGTGCCAAATTCAGGAATCTCATTGGTCAAACATACTTATGTGGGATATATAAGAAGTATTAGTGGTAATAGACACTCGCAGTAGAAATGATAGTAGTAATAGAAGTAGTAATAATAGTAGTAGTAGTAGTAGTAGTAATAATAGTAATAGCATATTAAAAGTAGTAGTAAACGCATGGGACGCAGAGGACTAACCTCCCACTGTAATCAAATTGTCTTGTGCAGCCATGTTGCCTAGGGTTACTGAAACGGAGATAGGCGCCACCCAATATTGCACATAGGAGCGGGACAGGTTTAACTTTTAGCATTTAAGTAGTAGTATATGTAGTATTAATATAGTAGTAATATTTGCAGCAGGAATTGTCATGGTGGTAGTAGTATAGTAAAAGGCATAATATTTGCAGTAGAAGTAGAAATATTAGTAGCAGCAGTAGAGTACATTGGTATATAGCAAACAATGTGTACATGTACATGTACATACATTGCACATGTCATTACATATGAGTGGCTGATGTAACAGATGTTTACATTTGCCTGTTTTTAATGGGGACAGTGCTTGTTTAGCTACAATATGCATTTTGTCTACATACATTGTATAACAAATTTTGTATTTCTGTATCCCTATCTATGCTTTAATTAGAAAATATGTATCCTGTCACCTTGTTACCTGGATAAAGTCGCACACTTATAAAACATAAACATTGAAAACAAAATGTTGGGTGAAAAATATAAATATTCAAACTTCTGCAGCATGTAAAGGTCATAAAACTTTGGATTTTTTTTAGGACACTTCACTTTCATACTTATATCATAATTACGAAATTGAGCACTTTCCTTACATTTGGGTTGTGCGACTTTATCAGGGTATTGTGGTGATGGGTCTATGTAATGTATTTGAGTAACTACATGTGAATTCATGTCATTCCTGTGTTCCAGCCCAAATTTATTGTGGTGGATGTGCCTTCTCGAGTCCCTGGTCTCACTTTCAAGAAGACTCTGTTATGGGATGGTGCCAGTATAACCCATTCAGAGAGCGTAAGTACTGGAATGTCATGTTTTGAAGCAACTGAAAAAAATGATAATAACCTCCAGCATGATTACAAGTACAGACCTGAACAAAATAACCTCCCCCACTAGCATATACCTTAGAGGAACTGGCTAACATTTACCACAGTTAAAAAAATGTGAGTTACATAATCCTCCATGCTCCAAGTGTCTTTGATAAGGTCTAAAAATGAAGCCCTGAAAAAATTGTATTTCAAAATGATGATTTAGTGCTTTACAAAAGTGAAAATCTACAAGCATTCAAAATGACCACATTCACTTGCCCATTTCCTCCCATAGACTTACTGTGTGCAGATCTAGGCTATTTTATCATCCACCGGAGTAGAAATTGTTTATTCATGCATACCTTGGCATTGGCAGCATAACTTTCCAAACTTTTGTATTCTAGGATGTTTATTTGTCCATTTGAACACTGCTATGTAGCTCAGATATCAAAGTTTGACAATTTTTTTAAATTGAAGCTCCACAATGTTACCCTATCACTTAACCCATTGGCTACGGGAACCGGATGTGCCCTGTATTAACTCTATGCGATTTTCAGAATCTCGGAGGCAACGGGTTAAAGGAGTTTAGGGCCTAATCAAAATTATCTGACTTTTGTTTCGTACACTCACAAAAGCATAAAAAAACTGTACAAGAAACTCTCCTCCAGGTATTTCCCAAATGTGCACAGCACACTCACCAACTGCCCCTACATTTTAGTAAAATTTCCTATTTTTGACAAAAGAAAATGCAATTTTTACCCTTGTTTGTGTTTGTGTCCCTATTTTTTTTCGGGGGGAGGGCAAATATTTATGTATAGTATTGCAAAGGATATTTAAGAATGTCCCTATTTTTCACATTTTCACCTCCTTTTGTCCCTATTTTGTATGTTTTAGGATTGGCAGTTATGACACGGGTAACTTAATAAATGCTGTCATAAGATTCAAATTGCTAAGATCTCAAAAGCAATGGATATGTTTTAAATTTTTGTCTAATAACTACTGTGGATTCATCCACAACATTTTTAGAAATTTAACTGTGAAAGTTTGAGCAAATTTGCTTCTGCAATTCAAGAAAAAGAAGTTTTCAAAAACTTGAATAAATCTGTAGATAGCAAAATTGCAGAAACCTGTGATATCACACTACCACAGACGTGATGTCATAAACACTAGTAGGTCAAAGACCAATATTGAAATGGAACAATAGTTTGCTTTCCAGTTGGTCTTTACAGATATTTGTAATGAATATGAAGTTTGATTTTAATTGCATATTTTTGTTCTCTTTGTCTCCTTCATACATCCTTTTCCCCATTCTATCAGCTTGTGAAGTCATAGATGACAGCCACCGATGACTACGAGAACAGCATGTGCCATGTATTAAGTCTATGGGAAATATGGAATCTTGGAATCATTATTTGCTATCCTGGAAAAATATTGTTTCAGGGCCACATGTATTATTTGGATTTAAAATGGGAAATGGTGTTAAACTTAGACATTTAAAGAAAAAAAAATAGTAAGTATAAAATCTTATGATGTGCTAAAACCCATCGATAAAGCAGTTAATTGTGCTGAAAATAAATAATCAAATAGTCACTATTTCCCATTTTGAATTCTCAGCATTAATCTTTTAAAGGTACACTGTCAAGGGATAATTCAACTGCAGGGAGTGTATGAATTATATTCGTAAAATACAGGCTCTTGAATTAATCAACCCATTAGAGATGCTGTAATTTCAACATAACACGTATCCTCCATAGACCCTAGCCCAAGACGTCTCATTCTTGGTCTTGAACATATTAATTAAAAAAATGTGTTTTGCCTAATCACACAACCAAGCTGTCTACAGTGCTTTGTAAGAATCATTTGAGTCAAAAGAGGGCACTATATTTTTTGCCTTGACAGTAGACCTTTAATGTAATACCCACCTATCACGCTATATGTGTGCGTGTGTACAGTCATTGTGGAAGGGAACTAGCAAGTGTAATCTCATATTAAAGGCTCTGTATAGTTTTTATAATAATGAAGTTTTTATGCCTCCACCTCATAAGGGAGTAAGAGGAATCATGTTTTTTGGGTTGTCCATCTGTATGTGCATGGGTCCATACATACACACTTTCTTGTGAAAAAGATTACTGAATTTCCGCTGGAGGGATTTCAATGAAACCTGTACCATGGATGAAACATGTTGCAAGGATGATATTGCATTTTCAGCCAAATCTGTCAAGGGTCAAAGATCAGTGAACTTTGTCCCAAAATGCCATTTTCTGTCTATAATTCCAGGTTGGAATGCTTATATTTAATATACATGTAATTTGGTGAGTAGATGCAACAAAAAAAGGTACATAATGTGACAGAGAGGAAGAGGTCATATGTGGAGGTGAAGGGTCAAAGGTCAATAAAGTCTGTCCCAAAATGAAATTTTCTGCCTATAACTTCAGTTAGGAATGCTCATGTTTAATATAATTTGGTGATTAGGTGAAAAAAACATGACATGCATGTTTGTATGGTCAAAGAGGCAAGTCAAGGGTCAAAGGACAATGAACTTTGTCCCCAAATATCATTTTCTACTGTCAACATCAGTAGGAATACTCGATATCAATTTTATTTTGTGAATGGGTCAGAAAACAAATGACAAATCATTTCATGTAGTCATATGGTCAAAGGTCAAGGTTATAGCTGATTTATGGCTCTGAATGGTGA
>JZLH01S0020869.1:23890-41092 GCA_001188425.1 Eucidaris tribuloides | reverse complement strand
TTTTCTACCTATAACTTCGTTTAGGAATGACTACTTAAAATTTGTTAGATCTGTCCAAGGTCATAAATCACTCAAATGTGCTTTTATAACTTGAGAACTCTGGACGTAGCAGACAGATCAGGTTCAGGCTTTTGAAGAAGAGGGAAAATTTTGAATTTACTTATTACCCGGGCATGTTTTTGTTATGTAATTGTGCTTTACCATATATTATTTTGCAAGAAATGTAAGGAATCATATGTGAGGTTATTTATTTATATGAATAATGTTAAATATTAATGTGGCATTTGGGATTATTATAGTGAAGGTCATTTTTTGTTCATTTGTGATGCACTCATGTAAATAATTTTATTTGATATATAAATGCAATATCACATTATTATTGCCTGGTAATGAGAAAGATGGAAAAAAAATAATGAATTCAAATCAAACTATATAATATGTATATGCCGTTTAATGATAAGACATAACTTTATCACAAGGTTATTTGTTTCAGTCAGGGAAATTTGGACTAATGCAATTGCTGTCCAAAAGAGAACTCTAATGAATTGCAACATTATGAATTTAACAAAAATGTATTAACATGTTGGAGACGGTTTAATTTCGCTATACATGCATTTTTAATAAACCTCAGCACGAGATATATCGTACTTTAGCCCCCAAGGGTCAAGGCCATGTTAGAAAATATATTGATTTCATATGTTCACACTGTATGTCATAAATGCATTTACTTATCAGCATTTTCATTAAAAAAAAAATCACAGTATTTATGAAAACGGGTAACAGAGCAGCTGTACAATAGATTTTATTTTACTTGTCATAATGTGTGTGCGTGCTTTTGTGATTTTTTTCCTCTCCCCATTTTTAACTTTTTCTCGACAACCCTTGTTAGTGTGTGTGTCTGTGTAAGGTCAGTGTATATGTGTGGGTAGGTGTGTATGTGCGCTTGTGTCCTAGTGTTCGTGCGTGTATGTTTGCTAGTGTGTGTATGTATGCTATGTTTGTGCGTGTGTGTTGGTGTTTGTGTATGTGCGTATGTTTTTGCCGTCAAACGTGGACACCCACTGGAAAGTTTGCACTCAAACCGTGGACTGTCCACGGTTGGCTGTCTATACCAAATGGTTGTAAATGGCCTAAATATACATTTAAAAGCATGTCTAAAATTGTTCCCCATTTGAACATATGTACAAAGTCTGTCCATAGTTCGAATGTCCAATTTCTAACTTATACCCAGAGGTCCACAATTTAACCCTCTAAATCCTGGTGTATGGTGTCCACGTTTTGACTGTGTCTTTTCCGACATTTTAATGTCCACACTAATTTTATGGCATTTACCAGTATGTGTGTGTGTGTGTGTGTGTGTGTGGAAGAATTACCATAAACAACAATGTTCAGATCTGATGAGCTGTATTTGAGCATGATTAGAATGGCTTTTGTGGATTTAGGAAGTAGCAGAAAAATAATTATTTTTATCATTATGATTATGATGAATACTTTTTTTGTTTTTTACTCCATCTACACTTTCATTGTAACCATTAACCTTTGTAGACTTTATTATTAAAAGTAACACGTATTTCCAAACACTGACTGGTCTGGTGCAAAATTTCATAAACACACTTTAGAAGCAGGATGTATTCGTGAAACAAAATTTGTAGTTTATTACATATTTATTAACACATCAAAACAGTACAAATTAAATGTACAGTAGGAATAATTAGGTCCAAAGACCAAAACAAGTTAACTTCTAAAAAATGGTCTCATATTAATCCGAGACTCGCAGGTATGGAAAGAGGTTTATTCTATAATTTTGCGTCCAGCATCTTTGATTTGAGAGGTTTGAATTCATACATTATAATGCAGGCCTGACGGCACGAAATTCAACAGTATATTTATACAACCCAAATGTCATGCATCAATAATACTTGACTTCAATCGACCAAAAATCAAAGGGACCCGAAGAAGTCTTCAACAAAGGAGAAAATTACTCCAGAATCATGGAAACTGTTCCAGGTATTTCTGCTATTAAAAGTCCAATGTTTCCTCCTTCACTGCAAAGAACTATGTGATTTAACACCCGTGGTGTTTCCCAGTAAAGATACCGAAAAGGTCAAAGGTGTTAACTTTCAATCTTTGTGTGTTATTTTACACCAAACAAATGACCTCAGACGCAAAGAATTTTAACATGAACCCGTTAAAGACAACATGATTTCATAATAACACAGATTCTCCATAGACAAGATATCTTTTACTTAGTCTCCAACGGGTTAACACCAAAGCTGTTGAAATTTAGCGCACTTTCTGCTATCTAAATCCAGGATCTACATTGGGTACACGTGGTGGAAATCCTAACCCCTAGTTTTTGCAGTGTTGTGCCAATGCTAGGTTCACACTGCCGATCTATCAACTCGATCAGGCCCGATCAAGTCAATTTTGGGCCTGGTTTGTCAAGCTCGGCAAGGTAATCGGGGTCAATCTACCTTGATCGGGGTGATCGACACGCTCTGCACGTCTGGCTCCCTTCTCGAATGTTTTTGGCATGTTAAAAATACTCGAGTAGTAACCATGTCGATCAAGGCAGACGGACGCCGATCATGGTAGATTGACCCCGATTACCGGCCGAACTAGACCGAAAAGGCCCAAAATTCGTTTGATCGGGCCTGATCGAGTTGACAGATCCGCAGTGTGAACCTAGTAAAAGGCAAAATTTGTGGTTGTGTTACTTTTGTGTTTGGTTTTTCTAAATAGGTCCTGTTTTCATCTTGGTCATAATTTTCTTTTCAATACTATCCAAAACTAACCACTGGCGAAAATCCATGAGGGAATTCAATCATCAAAGGGGGGGGGGGGGTGTGAATGGATAGCCCATCCCCCTTAGATAAATTCGAAGACATCACGGATTTTCGCCAGTGAAACTAACACATTCAAGTCGAATACGTTCAGCCAGCCCTCCCCATTCTTGAAGCATTTTGGAGTATTTGCACTTCCGTCATTCTCTTTAAAGGCAGTGGATCTCATTTGCAAACATCCCCGCAGACCAGAAAAAGATAACCCATGCCCTTAGGCTATTGATGAAGGACATGTCTGTGAAATCTGGGGGAGAGTAATTGCTTAGAATTTGAAAAATGCGAAAGAAAAACAGCCGTTTAGTGTACGTTCTATGATAGGAATTTTTTTTCTCGCGAGTCTAACGGTCACTTTAATTCCACTGAAACTGAGTTTCTAGCTCCTATATTTTGCTAAAGGTTCCCAGATGGCATTTTCTTCTAAATGCCATTGTATTTACACAATGTTGATTTTTAGGCATGCAAAAGAGATCCCCTGCCTTTAATTCAAGTAAATTCTTAGAATAGCCTACGGACTGGTACCTGGTGATCAGTGCTCCTCATACCATGCTCATTATTAAAATCTCTCTCTTTCTGAGCTGGAGCTACCGGTGTTTTAA
Organism: Eucidaris tribuloides; assembly: GCA_001188425.1. Taxonomy (NCBI): domain Eukaryota; kingdom Metazoa; phylum Echinodermata; class Echinoidea; order Cidaroida; family Cidaridae; genus Eucidaris; species Eucidaris tribuloides. Next base: position 37,653 of record JZLH01S0020869.1, on the reverse strand, counting down.
AGTTTAAACCCTATATAAAGTGCTTCAAAACTACCTACTTGTGCGTGGCACCATTCAAATATTCACACCAGAGCCGCAGAGAACATGACCAACTTGGTTTCAAGTTGGTAGTAACATGGACCGTAAAGTCACGTGATTACCGTTAAACAATTCTTACGCCAGGCGCCATGTTGCAACCAAGTGAATCTAGGGAACGCTCGCTAGTCACGACCGCTATTCATAAGAAAAAAAATATTCATAAGGACCGCCATTCATGATAAGACACAAGGGTCGCAATTCCTATGGACCGCCAGTCACAATAACACATTAAGGTCGCTATTCATAATTGAAGTAGAGGTTCGCTATTTATAATTCCAAATCAGGGTCGTTAATTATAAGGGTCACTATTCACAATACAAAAGAGGGTCGCTATTCATAAGGGTCATTGTTCATAAGGACTGCCATTCATAACATATGCGTCGCTATTCATGATACGGAAAAGAGGTCTCTATTCGTAATACCAAATCAGGGTTGTTAAATATAAGGGTCCCTATTTATAATACAAAAACAGGGTCACTTTTCATAAAGGTTAGTATTCATAAGGGTCGCTATCAATAATCGAAGAAGAGTGTCGCTATTCATAATAGGAGAAGAGGGTCGCTGTTCAGAAAGGTCAGTATTCATTCATGAATAGCGACCCTTTTCTTCGATTATGGATATTGGCCTTCATGAATAGCGACCCTTATGGATATTGGCCTTCATGAATAGCGACCCTCTTCTTCGATTATGAGTAGCGACCCTTCTGATGAACGACTCCTGTTTTATTATGAATAACGACCTTTGTGACATCATGAATAGCGATCCTTGTGATTATTGACCCTTTTCTTCGATTATGAATAGCGACCCTCTTCTTATATTATTACTGGCAATCTCTATGAATAATGGTCCTTAATTATGAGTGTATGAATAGTGACTTTCTTTTCGCTTTATGAAGAGCGACCCTTCAGGTACATGTATAGGAAATTACTCGTTATGAATAGCGGTCCTTATGAGTAGCGGTCCTTATAACTAGCGAGGTTATCACGTGTATAGGGTTGGCCGAACTCTATTAGCGGCTCTGATACACTTGTCTGTTTTGTGAGAAAAGTATCGCCTCGTGGCACGGTCCAGCCGTTAAAACGTACGCGTAGGTAAAAATGTAACTATAAACATTTAATTAACACTGGTAGTGTCTGTCCGATGCTGCTAATTTATACGAAAAGTATTTCTATTATCACTGGGTATTTCATGAGACATTTGTGCTTTCTATATAATGGAGGTTAAACAAATTGGAGTACTATGATTTTGAGCACGTATGTTTTTGAGGAATGACAAAAACTGCACCAGCCACTTTATGAAACAGCTAACTGACAAACAGACAGGTAAAACCGAGCGGTAATTTTGTCACGAAAAAATATAACTTTCTTTGTTTGGATATGTGTCATTATATTATAACTCCTTTCACTGATTTATGAGTTGCAGCTCCTGAAGATTTGTAATCGATCCTATTAAAGGGGAAGTCCACCCTGACGTTAAGATGATTTTAATAAATGCAGAAAAATGAGAGGAAACCTATTAATGAAGGTTTGGTAACAATCCATCAAAGAATAACAGAGCTACGAAGTTTTAAAGTTTGAATTTTGTGACGTCACATGCAAGCAGCACTCCAATTTGTCATGTAATATACATTCCATAAAGTACCATTTTCTCAGAAAATTTGAAAATGATTTTACCTGTACATTTAATGTATAATCAGAAACTTATTTCACGCATGCTTCTGTGAAAACACAACAACATTCAATTATCAAGAACCATTCAAAAATAACAATTTATGGAATTTATATTACATGACATATGGGGGAACTGCTCGCATGTAACGTCACAAAATTAAAACTTTGAAAATTCATAACTCTTGTATTCTTTGGTGGATTTTCGCCAAACTTTTATTAATATGTTAAAAACAAATTGACGTCAAAATGGACTTCCCATTTAACTTTTCACAACTGTAGTTATTACTCTCGTTATTTGGTCCAATGCCAGTGATCATACCTAAATGTACATTTCGTTTCATCCAACACGTCGCCTTCTTAGTTGTGCATTAATTTGTTAATAAATGAACCGGAGAATGTTGTCCCGAATATTGTATCCCCTTTTTATATCACATGTTTATATGTTACAACTAATCACTTTGGTCAAACGTCAGCTTTTACTGTTTTGGAACACAAGTGCAGAGGGAGAAACTTAGAACGTACAAACTCAGACAACACTATTATTTACATTTTTATAATCACAGTGAATCAAATCATTTAGAAGACACATACTTGATTGGTATGTATTTCCCCAATCTTGACATACCTCTATCTGTCGTTCGATATTAAACCCTTACATTACCGAACTCAGAATATCACACGCCATGCCTATGGCGTTTTGTTTCAATGATATTTAGAGAGTTAACCAGTTGCTTCCGGGAACTGCAATGTTCCGATTCTCTTGTGGACTATGTGGGGCCACTAGCTGGGAAGATACGTCTCCCTGGTAGCATTTTGCAAAGTGTTTCTTATAATTATTGAATAAAAAGTCATATTATGTCTATTAGGAAAGCAGTAATTTCTCTCGTCAAATATGAACGTAGTTTAATCGCCAATATTGTATTTCAAAGTTCAGTGACATGTTAATAAGAATGTTCATTGCATAAATGGGGTTTTATTTCACCTTTAAAGGCCCACTGACTGTCATGACAGGATGAAACAACGCCCTCTTTTGACTGAAATTATAAAAAGGTGCACTAATGACACCCATGATGCAACGGAAACAACCATGACAGTGTGGAAACAAATTCAACATTTGTTCTCCTCCGACAGTCTATACACTATGGCACTGCAACAGTCCATGTTCGTGAATATGTGCCTGTATTTCAAAACTTGTTGTCATCCTCTCTGTGATTGAGTTGACCCTTGACAGTGGGCCTTTAAGATGCGATTTGCAGCCAGTCTTTCTCGTTACATTAATTTTATATGGCTGATTCTTTGCGTCCCACGCATGCGTACACTCCTCGTTCATCCGTCATATTAACAAGCGGCAAACTTTCCTCCTGATGGGCGTGAACTGAGGTGTGATTGGCTGGTTTGACATGGTTCGCTGTTGGAGCTGGGGAGGTAGGGGCGTGGCTTACGTTAACGTGGTTTTGAATGACGGGTCCATTCAAGCGGTTATTATTTGCAATGACGGCGCAAGTTATGTTCTGCGTTGCCGAGTGGTTGGGTTGTTTCGTTACTGATTTAGAGGAGGACTGATTTGGTCCTGGACTGTTCGCCGAAATCTTTGACGAAGTAGTTGAGGTGTTACGGGCACCGTCTGACCTGAAACAGAAAAGGGTGAATATGATATTAGATGCAGTTAGAACAATTATTCTTTAAACCAGTCATTTATTTTATTTGATTTCATATGCATTTACATGTATGATCATTAGTCGGTATCAAGTTGTCATCACCTGTCAATAAACCAGAATGATCACAATCCATAAGCCTATTCCGTACTCACTTAACTTGAAAGACTAATCGAATCTACAACGAATTTCGGCATAAAAAATATGGTTGATATATCGGAGATAGATAGATAGATAGATAGATAGATAGATAGATAGATAGATAGATATAGATAAATAGTTGCAAATCGAATATAAGAAACAATATACTCAATTCGTAAATAGTGTTGAGTCTTGGACTGAAAAGAAATTTGCAACGACGAGAATATGCACAGTAAGAAAGGTAACTAAAGTTCAACTTTGCACCTTTAAAGGTGCGGACCGTAATGTCACACTGAGAGCTCCTTTACGAGTGCAACTTTGCACGTGTCAGACCATTAATGTTGCAAAGTTGCACCTTTACAGGCAGGGCATCTCTTTTGCATGCCTAAAAATCAACATTGTGTAAATACAATGGCATTTAGAAGAAAACGCCATCTGAGAACCTTTAGCAAAACATAGGAGCTGGAAACTCAGTTTTAGTGGAATTATAGTGACCGTTTGACTCTAATTTGAATTTTTTCTCGCGAGAGAAAAAAATTCCTACCATAGAACGTACACTAAACGGCTATTTTTTTTCTTTCACATTTTTCAAATTCTAGATTTCACAGACATGCCATTCATCAAAAGCTTAAGGGCATGGGTTATCTTTTCCTGGTCTGCGGGGATGTTTGCAAATGAGATCCATTGTCTTTAAAGGTGCTCCCGGTGAAGCAATGGTCTGAAAGGTGCAAAGTTGCACCCGTAAAGGTGCTCCTACTGTGATATTGCTAAAGGTGCAAAGCTGAACCTATTATTCTTCGTTGTGTATGCCACGAAATTACATGTACTGTCGAACCTGCACCAACAAAAATAAAATGAATCCATTAACCATTTTGACTTTGCATTACGTTCCGTATTCAAATTACAATCTGACGTTGTGACTATTTAACATTTAGTAAAATGTTAAAGTAGTCATATTCATGGTTTCACAGAAGTCAAATTTCATTAATTGTTATGATGTGCCTGACTGTGTCGAAGTCCCACTTTTTTTGCATGTTACCCTCTCAGCTCATCAACCATGCAAGATAGACTATGTGAAACCAAACGACAATGCTTCTTTAGTCAATACATTTTTTGTTTTTCGCTGAATTATATATCAAGACTATAATGAACAAAACATGTTGCCTTTTAATACGGTGAAATTTTATCCGTACTGAGGTGCTAATTTATTCGTAGTACTTCAATTACTGAAGTCAAAGGTAGCCTTAGTGAATCTACCTTTTTCCACATTCTCCCGTTTTTAAGCATTTTCTGTAGGATCGATACGAGCTGGTGAAGTTTTACATTTTGCCATGCATAGTCATCGTGTGGTACATTTTCAAGCAAAGACCATTTACTGACAAAGTAATCAACCCAAAAAATCCTGTGTTGGTTTTGCAGCGTGTCACTGAACTATTTGCAGGCCATCGTACCACATGTCCACATGCATACAAGCGGGGTGGAAACGTGACTACAAGCGGTCCTGCCTCGACGTCGATCGATACCCCCAGATCTGTTTCGCTCGTGCGCATTCTCGTCACGGAGGTGTATCAGAAGCGGTATGAGGTATATCGCGCTAATTCTTTCTTGTGGCTAGCCACGGAGCTCGTTTTGTTTTTGTTGGTTTTCAACGGGTTTATAACTGGCATAATGTGATTTTGGACCATCTTCTTCCGTGTTCTGATATAATGTATATCCATATCTATCCACGTCTAGCGATATATCTGCCTCGTTGTTAACCAACTCAAACGCATACATTAACTTCCAAACGTGATAGGCTGAAAATACCGTTTGGAATATGAAAGGAAACCCCTGTATACCCTAATTTTGGCGGTAGAAAATACGAGAAAATTACAAACACTTTCAAGTCACATTGAAGAGAGAAGTCCTTGTCTTTTTTCTTTTGTGTTTTACTGTATTGGAAGACATGTTAGGGATCATCTTTATGGAATTCCGTGGTCCGGCCCTGAAATTGGATATTTCTGAGTAACCTTGCCCAAATGTGAAGTTCTCGAACTTTTAGGGGTGTTTTTTTTTCTTTTTGGGGGGGATATAGATATAACTGCAAATTCAGGTAAATTGTAAGTTGAGTGAACAGCATTTCGACCAACTTACTGAGATTGTGAGAAGTTATATTCTATAACAGGTGTGATGCCCCCTTCATGGAAAGCAGTACGTCACCTAGGATATTATTTGATGGCAGCCGAGGACGTACGAGGGGCGACTGAAAAGTTTTGAACCTAACATAAAAAGGATTAAAGGTGTGAACAGTGAACACCAAATTCAGTTAATGATTTTTTTTCACATGATTTTATCCGCCAAATTTCTTGGTCATGACATTTCTATTCTTAGTTTACATAAGACCTACTTGACATTTCTGTATCGGATGTTTCATTTTAAAAAATGACAAACTCGAGTATCAGCCTGTCAACAATGATCTAAAGCTGAAAGGAATATCCCTAGCTGAGATCCATAAGGATATGACAGAAACGTCAGAGGGACATGCCCCTTAACGTCAGGGGAAAACGCCCCTTAACGTCAGGGGTACATGCCCTTTTATACGCCATAGTAAAACAACTTGATGGGGAAAGGAGTTCAAACATGACAAAGACAACGTTGCAGATTAACTAAGGTCATGGAGACCATTGACAGCAGAAACTGCAGGTGATATTGAACTTGTCTTTGACATGGTCATGCCGGGGCCGGAGGATCGCCAGATCTCAACTCATCAGATTGCCGAGAGGTTAAGCATCTCACAAGAGCGAGCAGAGCACATAATCTGAAACAAAAATGGAAATTCAAAGGTGCCTGCAAGATGGGTACCACGGTTTTTGACTCCGGACCTACAAAACACACCAGATGCAGAATGGATGCAGAATGTCAAGAGATACTTGACACTTTTCGAAGCTAACTCCCGGGGCTTACTCATCCAATGTCTTGAACGATTTGTGACTATGGGTGAGACCTGGTCTCACAGCTATCAGCCTGAGACAAAGAAGCAGTAAAAACAATGGAATCATCCCATGTCACAACCCCAATGAAGGTCATTCGATCCCTCTGCTGGCACGGTCACGGCCTCTGAATTCTGTTTTGCGCAAGGGGTGCTCATGGTAGACTACCTCTAGAAGGGTTACAAGGGACGACTGAAAAGTTTTGTGAGACTACAATCTCTTGGCAATTTAGTAACTTGATATCCGGCGATATTCCACGATTATGTCAAGGCCAAATCAATATTCTCTGCAATTGTTGATGCAAATGGCCTCCCTGACCTTGGAACATCTGCAACGTTGTCTTGCCATGTTTGAGCTACCCATCGTTTCACTGTGGCGTGTGAAGGGGGACGGTTCCCTAACGTGTCAGTCATATCCTCATGGATATCAGATTGTATCATACTTTTCAGCTGTAGATATTTGATGACAGTCCGATACTCAAGTTCGTCTGTTTTTGATGAAACACTCGAGAAGACAGACAATTGAAGAACCAGTAAATTAAGAATAAAATTTGCTACAACCGAGAAATTTGATGAATATGATCAAGATATTCGAACGAATTTTGAGGACTGAATTTGGTCTTCACATCTTAACCCTTTCTATGATAGGCTTAAAACTTATCAGCCATGCCGTCGTATTAGAGAGAAAGAGAGTTGGCCTGCATTTTTTGCTGAATCATCGAATTTCTGAGTGAATGTGTGAGAAGTACGTTTTTTAGACTAACCATCGACGTTTCCGAGAAAGGGGTACTTACTGCGTCTAATCTTCGAAATATTTTTATGGCCTTTTATGCCAAATAATTATTGGAATTTGTCTTTACAGATTATCCTACAATTAAATGTTCAAGAGAGTGTGAGATGCTTTGACTAGCATGGTTACCACTGTAAATGACAATGACATGATCGGGAGCAGAGAAAGTGACTCAGGAACCAAGTGAGTTTAAACATATATTAAACGTATACTAACTGGAGTGCATATCTTGGCTAGAGTGATTTGTCTTAAAATTCTATACTTGAGATACAAGTATAATTATACCACTAAAAGGATGACCCTGATAAAACTTGAACCTATACGAAGCTGTACAACAAATTTGAATGTCACAGCAAATACTGATGGCACTTTTGAAAGCTAAACGTTTGACCATTTTATTCACAGCAGAATCCTTACTCGAATAGTTTATTTGAAGGCACAATTTTCATTCCAAAATTAGGACTGCTCCCAATTATGCTAATATTTCTCTTTAATGTGTGATGTTTGATGATGTTTATCTCATTTCCCATCTTACCGATGTGGCACGTGACCATCGGGTACATCAGTTTCCTTGAGGAAATCCAGCTTCTTCCTGGCCGTTTTCTGCCGATTTGGCTCCGTCTTCGCCTGGTTGCCCTGCACCACGTGACCATCCACCTCAGTGTGCATGACCACATTGACATGGTTACTGCTGCACGTCGTGCCGCTGGTGGCGACAGACTCCTTATTGCAATTCGAATTTCCCTCTCGCACGTGGTCATGCGCCTGCGCATGCGTAGATGACGTTCTGCTCCCGTGATGCTGGCGTCGGCCGCTGATGTTTCTCGTGTACGGAATGCTTCGGTAAGGCGGCTCTCTGCACGTGATCCGCAACCAGATTTGCTCGTGCAGTAGGATGTAGAGCCAGGGGCAAAATGCGGGGTAGAACTCGGCCCAGTGCATCGCTTTTAGGTTTTTGAAGTTGTTGAGAGGTTCACCCGAGACGTTGGCCACAATTCTCATCTGGTTTGATTTAAAAAAATGTGACGAAAATAAAAAATCAAAATAGGCTATATAAAGTGTCTTTACATAAAATTGCGTCGATGTCAATCATGATTAAGATCAAGTATAGAATTTACAGAATTGACATTTAAACTCACACTTTGTGTTATAACTTAAGAATTCAATTTGGAGCCAAATTAAACAAGCAAGTACTTGAATGTCTTTATACCTGTAAGTTAAGGCCTCCATTTTTCTGCGATACGGAAAACGGAGAAAAATCGCGGAAATGGCAAGTGTAACGCGGAAAATGCGAAATCATGAAACGCTGAAGTAATAACCTTAATATTGGTAGTAAATTACAAAATAAAGAAATATTAACATGTTTGAAATAATTCTTCAACTAAATAAAACCATTACCAACCATAAGAGTAACTTGAATGACCCTAGCAAAACCCCTCTGTAGGCCCCTCTGCCGGCTGTCCTTGTCACTACCATGACTACTGCAGCTCCGTTTCACTGATTCTGAGTTGTCATGCAAGTATGGGGTTTATATACGTGATTTTGAGTAACGCGGAAAATCGCGGAAAATGGAAAATTTGAAAAACGGAATTTTGATTTTGTAAAACGGAGAAATGGAGGCCTTACTGTAAGTGAACAAATTCGGAAAAAGAAATACATGTACGTTTTTCATTGTTTCTCCCAAGTGGATTTAGCGTCATTTGGGACTGATTTCTTTATTACATCCATCTCACATACTCAAGGTCGGATCATGAACATGTTAATCCTCATAACTGGTCGTGATAACAGATATCGTAACATTCAAGTGTGCTGCTTTTTCCATATAATTTATGTAATAGTTTATTGTTTTATTATCTGAAATTACAATCAATTGTGACGTCATAACCAGACACCTGCTTAAGATTAAAATATAACTGAAGTTCATCCAAACCTCGCTCTTTCACTTTGAATCTCTTTGAAACATGAACTTATTCAATCTTTTGTTTGGAGAGTAAATGGTTAAAACAGAAGTCTTTTTTTTTCTTACTCCTTTGTAAAAATTGGAAAGTTAAAGTTGACTCTTAAGGCTATTTGCCCAACACAATAGCCTACATCACAGAAATGGTGTCGAGTTTCGAAATTTTACATCGGTGGCGTAGCCAGAATGTTAAATGTGGAGACTTTCAAAGGCATCATATCCAGAGCATGTGCTGTATTGGTCGTCACTCTTGTTGATCTGTTGACCAAATTTCCTCGGGGCATGACTCTCCACCCCCTCCTCCGGCCACACTTATGAAACACCAAATAGGTGTGGTTCTGTCTTCTGTGGCATTTGTTTCGGCGACAATTTCATACACTTACTTTAACCTCAACGCAGCATGCGTGTGAGTCTGTCGAGGCTACCTCAACCCTAGCATTAACACTATAAAACAACCCCTGACCCTATTCTGAAGGAAATCCAATGGCAACCCTAGCTCTAAATCTTTGTCTCCTGAGATACATGTATTGATCAACTGTTTTTTAGAGTGAATGTCAGGTAGGCCTATATGTGTAATCTCAATTTGAGCCATTACTTTTAACACCAAATTTGTGGAAAATTAAACCTTGCGTGATTTGGTCAAACAGTGTCTGCCTTTAGCAAGCCAGGTTTCACGTTGTGACTACATAACTTAATACTCACGATGATTGGAATGTAACAAACTAGAAATCCGCAGGCGAGGAGATCGTAATGAAACGTGGCCCACAGCAGAGCCCTGTCGGCCGCATTGTAACGTTTGGGAATCATGTGATCCGGCAGTGTGCTGTCGTCTGGCGCTGCTAGCCTATAACTCCCCCGGCTCCTCACTCTACGCGGAATCGTTTGTCCTCGGCGTTTCTTATTCGCGCGGTATGACGCCCCTCCGGTCGCCGCAACTATGGACACGATGACCAAGACAATCACAGAAACAATTATAGTCGCAAGGACGCTGCTAAAAAGTCGGCCTACGGTTTCCTCGTTCCTCCAGTCAATGAAACACCACGTGGAGGGATATTGCAGAGATATCCGTCCGAAACCTACTAGCGGCAAAATCCCTGTGAATCCAGAGACGAGCCATAGTAGAACTAGGATGAAGGGCACTTTACGCGGTTCCACTTTACTGTTATACGTGTCGGGACGACACGCCGCTAAGAAACGTTCAAAGCCGAGGACTCCGGTGAAGTAGGCCATAGACGTAATGAAAGTGAGGATGATGAATCCGTGAAAATCACACATCCGCGATCCGCCGATCCAGTGCAATCCCTTGATGTGAACCGCTATCATCAGGGGATACACCAGGACATAGCCGATGATGTTCGTCAGGAAGAACCCGCGAAGCACTCCGTAGAAAGCCGTGTCGCGGTGCCACGGCGACGAACAGTGGTACACCCCTGCCGCTATGATGTTACCCATTATACCAACAGAGAACATGATTATTGGTGACAGAATGCTGGTGCTCGGTTGCAAGGCTATCATAGCCGTAAAATTGACTCCGGGTTCTAGATCCGTGCCCAGATTTATCTGAGTGTCGTCTAGAGTTTCTACAAACATCGCTTCTTCTGGACCTGGACCTAGAACTGCATGGTCCCCTGCCAGCAGGCTAGTTACATTCATATGATCAGGAGACATGGTTAAAGATCTCTAACACTAATGAGAAATGTTGAAAAATGGTAGATATTGTTTCAATTACATTGCGTCACTATAGGATCTCCTTAATGTGAAAAGCGCAAGATCCAAATGAGGAAATGATCTCTTTCTTGAATGTAGTCCGTACAAACATAATCAAAATTGACATTTCTGACGTCACACTATTTCTAACCAGACAATGTTAACATTGTCAACACGTCACGTGGTAAAACACCCCTGACAACTGGGAAATCGATTGCCCGCGCAAAAACACACCACATGAAATTCGTCCGCCAAAAATAGATGCTATTTTCTTTTTCTCACCAGCATACATCAGAGTCCATAGTTTGCCAGATAAAAGCACACTGTCGCTTGCTAAATCACGGCAGTTTTAGCAGACGATGCATTGAGACGCATAATAATTTTCGTTAAGTTGATGCCCTCGTTTCCCGCCATTCCCGAAGGTGGAGACCTGCCAGACACGAAGTCGATAATGCGTTCACACAAATTGTGTGCAGAAGCGATAGGCTCCCTCGCTACTCTTTTCTCCTTTCACTGCACAACACAATGGCCGTGTGGTGGAAAACTGGGAGCATTGATAAGACGGTTGTTTGCTTTCACAACTTAGTTGAGCGGATGAAGACTTGAAATAAATTCCGCTTCCTTTGGAAGATGACTCAAGTGCGCTCCAATATTACATCTGTATGTGAAAGTTTGTAATCTAAAACACGTTCCCGAAAGGTTGGGTTGGAAGTTCATCCGATTTGATCGCAATGTATTCCGACGTAAATTATATGATCATTATTTTGAGGTGTATCTTTTATGATATAACGGGCCATTCACATCACTGAAATACATGTTCACAACAATGTTCACAATCTCCGAGTATTATTCGCGCTCCTCTAAAGTAGTAGATATCCAATTGCGGATAAATTCCAGATATATGCCATCGAAGATAATCTTTTATTCCCTGTTATTTTCCTTTTTAGAAAGAAATTGTAATCAGAAGGTATGATTGTTCTCCTAATCGGTCCATTTCTTGTCCATGATAGTCGCCACTTCCTCGCTCTCTCCTGGCCAGGATTGATTGATAGAAACTGGTTGTAACAGGTCCAGACAGTTGGGTCTTTCAGCTTACGAATCTGCGAGGCAAAAACAAATGAAAAGAACAAAAAAATGTGAAAGTTAATCAATACTCTTGAAGTAACGCTGATGACATATGTGTACACTATCGATGTACTTACTTGGACACAAATGTATTCAGTTAGGTTATACAATTTTTTTGGATGATTGCTATTCCACTGGATTTGATTATATGATTATTTTATTAGTTACTTGTTTTTATCCTTGTAAAAATTCAATCAATTCTTCACAAAATTTGGTTACATTCCTGGAAACAAGCTAGTAATTATTAATAGGTTGCAAGCTAAAGAAGGGCGTTCGCTTATTACCGTTAAGAGCAGAAGGGCGCTATTACCGTACAAATTCAATTATGTTAATGCTCTTCTGGATTTCAACAGACGAATTATGCCAGTATTTGACAAAACACGTTGTTGCTTTCAGCTGCAAACCAATGAATATGTAAATGTTGCATCATAGATGGTGTGAAACAAAATGTCATGATAACAGTATAACAGATACTTAGATAGGAAGTGGTCATTAATCTAGGATACAATAATATCAGAATCTAGTATTCAGGTGTCTACAGTGAAAATTTCACGGTCACACCATCATTTCGTTTTTCATATAGGCCCATTATTATCAGAAAATGTTATGACACTCAAATCTATTGTGTTTTCTTTCTAAAAGTTGATTGCTATCGCGGTCATACTGTAATTCAATACTGGTAAATGAATGCTTAAATGTTTCTCCTGATTTAAACAATTATAAGATAAATCCTTCCTGCAATACTCTAGTTAGAGAATATATTGGTATGCTTCAACTCGTTTGGTTCTTGAGACATTTTTTTAACTTCGCTTAATCATGTGACCTCCCTTTACACTAGCTGACTCTGCGAACTGGCAAAACATAACCCATAGAAGGACAAAAACAAATCATGGCATAAATTCCACTTATTTTACAGTTTGCAAAGTATTATTGGGTGGATAGTCATGATTCTTTCAACAAAGGTTTATTATAGATGCAGATAGCGTTGTAGAGGCATATATGATTGTTTACCCTCTGCAGCCATCTATGTCGAATATGTGTCAACATACAAACCGAATTGACATCGAAATCACCGGAGTCCGATTCATCATAAGTGACTCTTTGAACCCGCCATAAATTAATCTTTGTCACAATATCGTAAATGTGTAATTTCCTGTGAGATTGCGATCCCACGCATGTTATTTGTATTAAATATGCTGTTGGTTTAACTCTCCGCCAGCTACTTTGTAAAATGAATACAGATGAAACTGAAAAGTCATGTTCTTCTTTCTTTGCTGACTCACAATAAAGAGATTATTGGCGTAATTTTCATCTTTACCTGCCTCCATTACAGGTGACTTTGCCGTAATAACGAACTTGCAATTTTCAAGGGACAATTTTTCAGCTAGTACCGTACAGAAAATGTCGTTATGCAATATCCATGGAATTTAATTGTACTGTACTGAGAGGTGTAAGCAACACAAACACACATACACACACACCTACACGCGCGCGCACACACACACACACACACACACACACACACACACACACACACACACACACACACACACACACACACACACACACACACACACACACACACACATACACACACCTACACGCACACACACACACACACACACAGACGCACACACACACACGCACGAACACAAACGCACGAACACACACA
>JZLH01S0020869.1:0-15038 GCA_001188425.1 Eucidaris tribuloides | reverse complement strand
ATTTTCCAGAAGATGAGTATCTAGTTCCATGCTAGTGGACTACAGGGAAACTCATCAAATCCGATGTCATTTCAATCACCATCAGTAATGCTAGTTACCAAATAATTCAAGCGACATAAAGTTAAAAAACACTCGAAATTGATGCCAAATTGTTGTTGCACATGACCGCCGTTTCCTGCACATACGGTGAGTGCTGCATTACATGTTTACTACAGTTCCGCACCATGCTCTGACAAAAATATATATGAAAATATATATTTAATATGTACGAAATGATACGCTTGAATGCTCAAGCATTCCTTGTGGAATAAAATGTCTAATAGAGGACAGCAGTGGATGATGAACTAAACAAAGTATACAGAAATTGGATTAGTGATATGTAAACATATTTCTAGATCATTATACATTTCGTTTTCCATTTTAACCACAACGTACTTTATCATCATCAATGTCATTATCATCGTCATTATCATCATCATCATCATTATCATCATCATCACCACCATTACCATTATCATCGTCATCATTACCACCACCACCACCGCCATACCACCATCACCACCACCATCACCACCATCACCATCACCACCACCACCACCATCACCACTTCTACCTCTGCCACCATTAAAATTATGTTCGTCGTCTATTTTGCTTATTTTTCTCACTCCTCTATCCTCCATTCATTTCTTGATAATCACCTTCACCATCATTAATTTATGGGTGTCGGAACCAGGGCTGTGGGAGCTCTAGCCTCGCTCTAGCAAAATTATTGTGATTTAAGTATCAAAGAGTACCCATGGAAAAGGTAAGTTTTAATGTTAGGCTCCTCTTTTGACGAAATAGAACCACCCCAGCCCAGCACATATCAGTTGTTGCTCTCTTATTGTTAAACGCGGGTATATTTGTTGTTTTGTTTTGTTTTTATTCAAATTGTTTTTTTCCTCATTTATGATCTATAAAAACTGGCGAACTTTGTCTTTTTTTTTTTTTTTACTAACTATGGCTTGATTGTGCTGTCCACTCTCCATCCATTGGTAATTTGACTTCCTTCAGCCATTTCGTTCTCCAATATTAAATACTAATGACAATTATCATTAACAAAAATCATTAGTATACTGTTTTAGTCTATAGAATATTTATTTTGGCATCCATGTAAATGTAATCGACGACCGTTTGGCGTCGATGTGCATAACATCGAATATTTGATGTTTGAAGAGGGGAAAAAACACCTTCACGGGGGACTACTTACATACTGGCGTAAAAACACTATGAAGTATTTGCTGAAGAGATTCCGTTGATGGAGAAGGAATTACAACACTCGTGACTGCGTGAATTACGTTCGTAATGTCTCGTGCGCTAACATTCAAGGATGTCAAATGTGTTGCCGTTTTGACATACCCCACCCTCCCACTCTTTCCCTCTCTCTCTCTCTCCATCACTCTTCATGTCTCCCCGACTACTGTGTATGTTGCTCCACTTATCAAAGGTCGTTGGATAGACGCGCAAAGTACTAATGTGGTGCGGAATTCTACCGGAAGTTGACAGAAGAGGAGGAGGATCAATTGCAAACTGCTGTCTATACAAACATGGGGAGATGTGTAATTTTGCCCCCGCTGGCGCAGTCTGTATATACCGATCGCGACGGAGTGAGAAGTTATGACATTTTGATTGCCTGAAGAATAAATATACACACACCAACCTGCACTCTACGATTCAGCTTCTTGTGCTTATATAACAACGGCATACTTGCACTCTTTAGTAAAGTTTTTTTTTCTCGATATCACAAGCAGCACAAAACAAGATACGATCGTGTTTCAAAGTAAAAAATTTCGCCCAACATCAATGTGAACTTAGTGAATTCAGAATATGTATCAAAGCCCAACACTGAAATTTGAACAAATTTAGTCAAGCCATTCAAGAGATATGACTTTCCAAAAGTTAGAATAAATATGTATGTATATGAATATGGTATCGGCAAATACATGACAATCATATTGCTAAAACACCTCAAAATAACAGTGCCCGTTTTATTACCTTGGTTCAAGTAGGATGACCATTTCCCTATTCACAAATGCTATACTTTCAATGCCTCATTCCTTACCTGAATGGGTTACGTTTAGGCCTAAAAAAAATTATATTGCCCTCAAGTGGGAAATTGTAAAAATTGTAAAAAAAAATTATTTATTTTATTTATTTTATTTATTTAACCACAACAAAACCCGGATGTGACCAATACACATGTACGTACTGTACTCTGCAAGTATATGTAGGACGAAACTGAGTGAGAGATGGGTTCCCCGATATTTTTATGGGTCTTTCAAATGGGAAAAATGCATATAAAAATGCTCTTTCAAGCTATTGAATAGGAATTTTGGTAAATTCTCCCGAAAATAGTGAGTTTATTTTTTGGGGGTCTGCTTAAAAAAAATCGCAACCCTGATATTTCACATTTTACGGTCAGTCGCTTGCGGGCAACATAACAATTTTTATAGGCCTTATGACTAGAATGCAACATAATGTGACGTACTTGGATACAACTGTCAGCGCTCACTTCTGAATCTTGAATGTCAAACTTTTAGTTAGTCCATAAAGAATGAATACAATTCGCTTTACATTTTACTCTGAATTCTGCACTCCAGATTCATTCCTTTAAAGTACATGTAGGGAATCTCATTTGCAATCCTCCCATAACACAGCAATACATAATTCATGCCCTTAGGATATTTGAAAAGTACTTGCCTGTAAAATCTGAAAATCAGAAATCATCTAGATTTTTAAAAAATGCACAAAAAACAATAATTGTGTGGTGTATGTTCTAGGCACACTGTTCCAAATCTCACTATATTTCATGGACCTACAGTATAGGTCCATGAGTATATCAGACTGATTACAGTACTTACGTAATACCAGATGGTGTTGCTGGAATGCATCAGGCACAATTAAAGGATTGCGAGGTCATCTACATGTATTACACCATAGAAGTAAAAGAGACCTACATGCACTGTCTAAAAATAGACTAGTACCACTTGTAGATTAATGTCACTATAGACCAAAATCAAATCGAAGTCAAACATTTGATACAATTCCACTAAAACTGTTTGTCTAGGTCTTACATTTTCTAAAGGTTCTCACATGGGATTTTCTTCTATATACCAGCGTTTTTTTTCACAATGTTGAATTTTGGGCGTGCAAAAGAGATACCCTGCCTGTAAAGGGTGAAATCGTTACCTTGTCGTTCTTAGACAAGGGGCTAAACCAGGCTAAACTTACATAGGGCGATGTGCCAGACATAAACAAGTATTATCCACCATTTCGTTTAGTTGTTTGAGCTACTTTCATGTCATTTCAAAAACGTTTATGAATGAATGCATACGAGGAAATACTCCAGGCATTATCTCGCAAAACTGAATTATGAAATCTATGAAAAAAAAAATGAAAATAGAAATGTTTGGATTCAGAACAAATTGAAAAGATTAATAGTGGATCCATGCTCATTTGTAGCGATAGCTTTAAAGTGTATTTAGGCAAACCTGTGCAATTTAATGGTGTCCTTCGGTTTGCACTATAAACATGATAAATGCTAATCCTCAAGTTATTATCCAAATATCTCATTACGACCCAGAGACCAGGCAAAATTATCTGCTTCAAATAACGCTATCTAGTATAACTAATCACATCAAACGAAGTAGCTGAGACTTTGCGACATTGTTATTGACTTGGGTCGGGCCGCTACCGACCCGATGACAAGCCCTGGATATTACGTCAGTCGAGTCGCAATACGTAATTACGAAATGAGGTAATGAATTACTGGCTAACAATATTATTCGACAAAGGCTTGATCTAACGCTCCCAAGCAGGAAGGACGTGTCTCTGAGGGTATTAAATATATTAGTGCCCAGACGGTCCAAGTGTCTGTTTCCATGCAGAAAATGTATTCCCGATGTACATTTTATCTAATGCACTTACGTGCAAGCAAATTAACATTGGTACATGTGCTGCTTACACACAATTTATTTTGTCGTTTTCTTTAACATTTATACGTATAGGTGTCAAAAATAAAACATGTCAAGTTTGACCTTTAATAATTCAGAAACTAATGAAATCTCAGTTTTAGAGTGGGTATACTCGGGGTATACTGTGTTTTACTACCTTTGGTTAAAGGCGATTGTTTGATACTTTTATGAAATATTATTTCAGAATGGGTATACTGTGTTTTATTACCTTCGGGTAAAGGCGATTGTTTGATACTTTTATACGCAAATCCTGTCGATTTCGTAATTAGTAAATTGTGGAGAAAATTAGTTTATTTCCCCTCCTTCTATAAATATGTACTTTCTGCCCGTCTTTCCCTTTTCTCTTCTTCCGCTCAATTTTCTTATTCACTTATTCCCTTCCTATCCCGTGTCCATCCCTCCTGCTCGTTTTCAAGCACCACTCGCATTTTGTTCTCATTTTGTTTACATGATAAATAGATTATTTTGATATGATTCCGATAAGAGCCGAGGTTTCTTAGCATAACATAAATGCCCATCACGTTTTTCGTGATGTGTACGACCCTGATAAATTGAAAATTTAAGTTTGTTTATTTTTCAAATGTGTAAGTCACATGTGTGCTTTTTAAGTGTCTTTCCTAAACGAGTTTGTTCCTTAATCTCAAATTGTATAACGTAAATAAATCTTTTGTGTATTAAATAACTTCTTAAGAAAACGACGAAATGCAGCTGTGTGTAAGCAGCACTTGTACAATTCTTAATTTGCTTAAGTACTGTTAATAAATTGTACATCGGGAATACTTTTCTGCACACAAGACCAAGAATTCGCTTGGCCTGGTATACATTCTTCATGTACAATTTGATTACCGTCATGTCAGTGATTATTGCAACAGCAATATTCTTCTCAGCGGGGGCTACATTGCTACTATACGCCGGTGGATGGAAGCTCATCCGATAAATGTTAACCCTAACATGACACGTAATTTGTTTCAAGTGGTGTTTTTGCCAGCATGGAGAAATCGGATGTGGATCTCCTGAAGGGGGTAAAAATTGACTAACGACAAAAATTTAAAGACACAAGTTAACAATGACAACAGTTTAAAAAAACTGCGAGCTACATAATCCTCCATGCTCTAAGTTTCTTTGATAAGGTATAAAAATGAAGCCCTGAAAAAAATGTACTTCAAAGTGAACATTTAGTGTTCTAAAGAGTGAAAATCTAAAATATCCATTGTGACCTACTCCTGACCTTGTCAATTTCCTCTCATAGACAACTGTGTTATATGTCTAATTTATACTTAGCCTGAGCAATAAATGCTTATTCATGTACACCATGCCAGTGGCAGCATACAACTTTCCAAACTGTTATATGCTAGTGTCCATTTAAGCACTATTATGTAGCTCAGATATTAAGATTTGGGTTTTTTTTCAATTGTAGTTTCACAATTTTAACTTGTGTCTTTAACTCGTGGAATATAATATAAACATAATGCAAAATTGTGTGAGTTTCTCAAGGTCATGTGGCTCTCAAAAACACGTGCAACGTGCTATTCCCCTCTGACGTTGCCCCCTCTAAATAGTAGGTCTGATACTATTGCCCTTGGTCGGACTACCCACAATGCAGTGGCGTGCAAGGTGTTAGAAATCCGACCCGATGGGGGCTTTGTTCATCTTTGATTAATTCCGTCGAAGCATTTAGTTGCCGCCTCTGCCGATGTGACGAGCGATACATTATATTGAGTTTCGTATGGCAGTCAGTTGCCGGTATATTGTCACTGGTTTTACTTTTATCGCCGTGTAGGGCCCGTCTCTCGTCTACCGTAGATGTTAATACATTCCGTGTCTGAGAGACCTGCCAACGAGGACTAAAACGGATCATTTTGTACACCTATCGGATGTACACGTGTGAATGAAGCAGCACCATAATCCCTACACCAGCAACGAATACACATCACACAGCACACCCACACAACACACACACACACACACACACACAGCACACACACACACACAACACTACACACTAAACACACATACAACAAAACGCCACAATACACACCGCGGCGCAGCTGCATACACATAACACGACGATATACACACATACATACACATACAAACACACAGAATACAGCACACATACGACATTCACATACACACACATACATACACAGAGTGCACAACACTATGCTGGGGGTGAGCGGCCGCTAAATTTCAACCCCACAAAGGAACCTTTACGTAGAGTTGATGGTACGAAGGTGGAGGCATTGAGATCCCCCAAGAGAACTTCCAATCTAAGGATCATGGAGTCTGAACGTGTTAATAATCGGGTGAGAGAGAGAGAGGGACGTTTAGGCAAGGTATACACACGAGAGTACAAAAACACCATCACAGAGAGGACAAGCACACAACGCGACACAGCTCACATACACACACACACACACACAGCAACAGCACCACACAAGAACAGCACCACTACACACACTCATATAATCTTTGGGGTAAATACTCTATTCTTCTCGCCTTCTTGTTTTTCCACCCCACCAAATCTGTGGGAAAAGGCAATCTTAAATGACGTTCTATTGTTGTCATTACCCATTAGCCATTTGTATTAAGAGTAACAAACAAACACACACACATGCACGTACACACACATAAACAAACACCGCGCGTCACAACAAAATAAACCATAGCTGCTAAAATTTATTGAAACTGGACTCAGCGGAATAACCCATCATTATTGCAGACATTAATATACATCACTTTGTGCAATTCAGATGTCAATGTTGTTTGAAAAAGGTAAATTGGATACAGAACACGTGACAATAGAGTACTCGCACAACTCCTGAAACTCCAAAATGCAAAACTTGTACATGTAATGCTTAGAATTTAACATTGTAATCATTGTTTATCAAAGATACTAGAAATAATGTTGCAATTTTGACAGCAGAATGTTATTAAATGCATAAATAAAAACCTCTCACAAAAAAAACGAGCTATTTCTTAATTCCTAAGAGTGTTGAATTCACACAAAAGTACGGAATAAAGTTAAAATGGGGAAAAATCATACACCTTTTACGTTTTATTGTATAGGCAATAACCCCAACATAAAAAGCAACAATAAAAAAACTTCGCGCAATGGCATGACTACCAGATAATATCTTCATTAGTCGTTAATAGATTGGGTTCAGGATTTCAAGACCATCACTTCCTTCATTATCATTACCAAACGGTAGTTAAGTACGTGAAAAATGGTGTGTTGAAATGTTGGAGATCCATATGCCATCAACTTGTTGTTTTATGAGGAAAACTAAAAACGATATGCCACCAGAATAATTGTTCTTTCCGAGAGTTTAAATTTTGCTCAAAATTGCAGAATAAGATTATGGTAGGTTTGCATGATCAGCTGAGCGCAGTGTTCAGTGGGTAACTACGTGCGCCTGCGTATGTGTCAAGACCGGCGCTGAAATCTCGTCGTGACATTTACTTTAAAATTGAAAATAAATAAAAAAACCGAGCGGCACTCCAACAAAAGGGAAGACAAAAATCCATTTTGGCACGAAATTTGCGGGCTATAGCGGCCGATCGGACAAATTTGGTACTAACGGAACGGCCCGCACAAGGGCCGTCGCTTTGCAAATTTGGAAGTTAAATCGTCCAGATTTTCACCGAAACTACGTATTTCACTCAAAGGTTCAATGACAGGTGTTTATTTATACTAATCTTCGCATTGTGAATGATTTAAGATGATTTCATTCATTTTGCCGTTTGGGGGGATAGCAAATCCTGAGCCCAATCCTTGAAGAGAGATTGATGACGTTATACTGGTTCAGTTACTCCAGTGCACGTATGATGTTCCTATGGGTGGTAAACCAGGTGAAAAAACACGCATGCTGCACCTACAATCAAATCAACACTTCTGCACCATTGCTTACATGAATTACATTATTCCAATTCTTTTAGTCTTACATCCAGTCGTGAAGTAACTGAATTATGCATAGAAACCATTCCATATTCATCCATCTGGTTAGGACGAAATTGGCCCATAGCAACTGAACATATTCTTGAATAATTGATATCGATCAAAGGTTATCTTTTTTAACGGATCTGCTGCAGGTGGATTCACAGTTATCGATAACAATATACGATCGATCGTTTTCCTTTCAATGAGTGACAATACTAGCTTAACTCAACCAATACTGGCTCATTAGTTCATTGGTTTTCATATACTTGGCACAAAGATGAGTCGGTTTCAAGAGGAATTTGTTTAATGAACCATTAAAAGTGCAGTTGGATATTTTTCCTTTCTGAATTACTGTGTTCTTGAAACGTACGGTACTCAGAGGAATACAAATTACGCGCTTTAATGCCCCGTCAGAAAACATAATGGTATAGTGGTTAAATATTTCTAAAGGGAGAAGGTGAGGTACAAAATTACAAGACAGCCATCATTCCCCATTTTTTAAATGTTTAATGAAGAGTTTAGTTTGAAAATGCAATAAATACACTTTCATGACTTTGGAGAAAATACCTTTCTTTGCTGGAGTTTGTACACGCGCCCACGGAAAACTACACACTAAGAAAAATAGGTTAAACTTTGCACCTTACAGGTGCAGACCAATGTCACACTGGGAGCACCTTTATGGGTGCAACGTTGCACCTTTCAGACCATTAAAAGGTGCACTCAGTGTAAATGGTGCAAAGTCGCACCGTAAAAGGTGCAATCTGTGTGAAAGGTGCAAAGTTTCACCCATTTAGGTGTGACATTGCTAAAGGTGCAAAGTTGAACCTATTTTTCTATAGTGTGTATATATTTCGCACTTAATTGTACAAATTGGCTTCAAATTTAATCCATAACTACGTAAACAGGTGGCCACTGTACAGATGTTAACAACCTATGTTTGTGAAAATAAAGTAATGAACTTCTTGAACTAAATCATACATGTATTACAACCGTAAGGCTTAGAAAGAATAAAGATAAAACAATCATGAAAAATGGTGACAGATATTACATACCCTTTTGAAATGTTATACTCAGCACAACAGTAAAGAGGGCAAAAGGGGGGTTCTTTTATTAGATACATTGAAATGCACCACATCACACTCCTGAACATTAAAGAAATATATTGGCCTTGTGTTATATTAGTTCTTTCAACACAGACAATGACTTTTACAAACAAAAAGAAAGATCGTTAACGTGAACTTATATACAATATTCACGGATAGACTTCGCCTTTCCTTTCCTATGATCAGCGTGTTAAAACAACCTACCACTAATCGTTGATTTACCAGGGTTTATTCATGTATAAATAAGTAAAGACTTGCATAATACGTAGCAGACAATCCACCTCAAAAAATGTTCTCTTATCAATCAATTCTAAGTGATTACGATACATTTGCCATGAATAATATACAAAGCAACGTCAGTGATTTTCCCGACAAATCAGTTTCTTTAATTCAACATGTCCGCCAATTTAAGAGTACATCATTGTTAGACCTTGTGTATTTATAGATGCCAGCGGCGCTTAGTTAGTAGTTATTCTAAACATTCAAGGTTGCGTATACAGCAGTAGTATGACAAACTGAAGTATACGTGTAGCCATACGTATATCCAGGGGTTCTTGGGGTGTTCAAACACCCTCCTGCAAAACGGAGTATTTACACCCCCAAACACCTCCTTTTTCGGAAATATATTTTTTCCTTGCAAAAGGGGGGTGTTTTAAATGTGTGAAACTGAGCAAATATTCGACCGACGGCCTAAGCGTGAAATTTTTGGACTTACGATTTTGATTGAAAAAACTTTAGCCGCAAACTCCCCTGCTGAGTGAATTTTCGGCCGCCGGGCTAACCTGAAAATTTTGTAGACTTAGGATTTGGCCGCGGATAAACCACCCCCCCCCCCCTTGAAAATTCCTGGATACGCGCCTGCGTGTAGCCTGGAATGCAACCCATCACAGAATTAAGATCAGAAGAAAAATTGAGAATACAGAAGGGGCGAAGCATGGATTGTAATTCTACTGTGAGGAGTCCGCTAGGCCCCATTTATTGTTTAGTCTTCAACGTTGTTTCACAAATCTGCCCTACTTTGAAAAAAAGGAAATATATGACGAATCACTGAAATGTGATATGTTTTTTAAACATCCTCAACATGCCCCATCTTCAAGCAGAATTTGGACACGAATTAGTGATTTTATTCAAAGACATTAAAGTCAAAATACCGTGGTATTACATTGATGCCAATGTATGTACGTGTCTGACACAAATTTCTGATTACAAAAAATGGCGCTTCGTCAATCTGGGGCGTCGATCATGGGGGCGGGGGCAGTCAACACCCCAAATGAAAATTTTGGGGGACAAACAAATCGATATGTTTGCCCTCCCCCCCCCCCCAATAATTTTGACTACTTCCAAAATTCATTAAACGTAATGCAAGGATACGTCTAAAATCGTGCAAGACACAACAACCCATTAAGCTTAACATAAAATAATACCAAATGTACACAATTTTTCGGTGCACTTCAACGAACATTTTTGACATTTTCTCACATTGCCCTCCCCCATCCGAAAAAATGGAATAAATCCCCTACTGCCACTTGCTTTGTATTATGAAGATAGGGCAAACATGTCCACATGCCTTATAATTAGACTATTGCCTGCCTATCCCTACTCGAAAGAACACAGTGAAACACAATTTGAAACACAGTGTGAACACATTGTGAACACAGTGTGATATCTCATCACAGTGTTAAATTCGAGCGTTTTAACATGGTAAATCATCAATTCACTGTGTGGAACAGAACATCACTATGTGAACACTCTGTGAAAAACCTCACCACAGTGTGTACCATCTTCAGTACATCTTAAATTCGGGCGTTTTCACATGGTCAATCATCAATTCACTGTGTGGAACAGAACATCACTATGTGAACACACTGTGAACACACTGTGGGACACTGTGTTTTTTCCAGCAGGGATTGTTCGAGGTACGTATTGCAGTGGCAGTGGCATATCTAAGGGGGGCAGAGGGGGCACGTGCCCCGGGCGTCACTTTAAGGGGGCGCAAAAAATGCAAAAGAGAGAAAGAAAAAGGTGAAAAAAAGGATGGAAAATTATGAACCTTAAAGGAATTATGCGCCCCTCCCTCCCATTCCACATGGTATAAAGTGCGTTAGAAAATGGGTTTGATAGGGTTACAAGTACATAAAGTTTCTAAAAGCTCAGTTCGCTCCGCTCCCTCGCATAAGTTTGCAAAGACAATCTACCTTTTGGTCCGTCTTTCCTTTGCATTTATAGTTACGTCAATGAGTTTTGGCGGGGGGGGGGTAGAGGGGGATCCAGCTATTTTGCTAAGGGGGTTGACCCAGGGGCGTCCATCCAGTTTTCAGATTGAGGGGCAAAAGTGAACAAATGTCAAAAATTGTCGGCGCGCTTCCATAGTTGACATGATGGCGTTTTTCTATGCATAGTCACATATTCATTTGCCAGCCGGGGGGGGGGGGTTAGCAAACCCCTTAATCCCCCTCCCGTAGATCCGCCACCGGGGGGGGGGTAGCGCAATTTCATTGTTTGCCCCGGGCGCCATAATCCCAAGATACGCCACTGTGCAGTGGTCAGACTCAGAAGCAAGTTTTACGTTTAAGATATGCCATGCTTCTTCTAATTGAAAATACTGAAATTATCTTCCTTATAATCTAAGAAAAAAAAGTTTCGCAAAAGGTTCTCGATTTTGTCAGCAGGACCAATTTTGGTGCTTACCAGAGCCATCTTCAGGTAACTACATGTAAGGTTCCTCTTAGCACCATTTCGTCCTAAGGGATGCTGACAAGAACTGAGAAAACTAATTCTGAAACAAACCCTTTTTTTGTAAAAGTGTAATATTACGTTAGATTTTTAAAACAAAGAAAAAAATAAGAGAGAGAAGGACGGCAGAGATAGGAATGGGGTGACTGGGGCGATTTTTTTTTTTGTTCTTGTATATTTTATCCCTTGGGCAGAATGTAGTTCGTATAAGACATAAAATGCACCCCACTCATAGCTGGGAAGAGGAACAATAGTACAGGCATCTTCTCGCTGTGGCAATTCATTAGCTCTGATTGCTGTGGGCCGGTGTTTATTTATCAGTTTTCAACCGAATCTAACCGGTATTCGGGTCGTAGGATTGACAGATCCCGTCGAGTCTGTATAAACAAACCATGCAGTCGACGCGAACACAGTGAGTCTAATAAGCCTCGATCGTTCGAATTTGTCCCCCAGTGTCTTCACAGTCGTTCCGTCGCTATAATTACTCCGTCTGTATAGTTTGGCTACCTTGCGCAATTGATGACATTAAAAAAGGCTACACCTTCGGGGGAAATGTATGATAATGCAAGAACACTACATTGGCAGTGGATTTTATACGGGCAGGTATTGTTTTTAAGGCCATCCGAGGGAGAAGATGTTGGCTTGTTCGCTACGAGTTTACAACAGGTCCTAATTGTGTATGCGCGACAAGTCGTCATCTTAAGTAGACAGGCTTCGTGATTGAAATGCGTTTAGTTTATTGTAATGTTCCCTTTCCGCCTGAAGAAATCTGAAGGTGTATGTTTGTATTTGTGTGTATGTGTGTATGTCTGTCTGTCTGTTTGTGTGTATGTGCCTGTGTGTCAGTGTGTTTATGTGTGTATATGTTTGTACGTGTGCGTGTGTGTGCGTATGTGTGTACATGTATGTGGGTATGTGTGCGTGTGCTCGTGTGTGTGTGTGTGTGTGTGTGTGTGTGTGTGTGTGTGTGTGTGTGTGTGTGTGTGTGTGTGTGTGTGTGTGTGTGTGTGTGTGTGTGTGTGTGTGTGTGTTTGCATGTGTGTGCGCGTATGTTTTTATAAAAACAAAAACACAAATTTCATATATCAAAATGTCATGGCAGGCCTACTTCTAAACTTAATCTATGTATTTGAGTGTCGTGATGACAATTTGTGCTGCTGTATAGTATAAGGACGAATAATCGGCTGCAAATTCTGCTTTCTTTTGCCGTAGACAGAAAATGTGAAAAATCGATCGTATCAAACTTGTTTCACTGCCATAAACACAACTACTACACCACCACCACCAACACTGTCAGCATCAAAAGCCGCACCACTATAACTATACCTGCTTGCCGCTGCTGCTACTACTACTTCTACTTCTACTACTACTGCTACTACCCACTACCACTACTACTACTACTACTACTACTACTACTACTACTACTACTACTACTACTTCTGTTACTTCTTGCATTATTGTTACTACTACCAACACCAACACCAACACAAGTCTTGGATGTATAAAAGCCTTTCATATAGGCCTATTAATATTGTTAGTCTCGATTATTCAAATTGTTAAGTTATCAAAAGGGGGAAAATCATGTTAGTGTAAGTTTGTGAAGAATAATGTCGGATCATTAGACTCAATGCTCGTCCTTCACAGAGTATTTCTGCATGGAATGTGAATCAAGGACTACACAGTGTGAAGTCCATTGACCCAATGGTACAACGAAAAACGCTCTTGAATGAAACACAGTCGCTTCGACAAACACCTACGTATTCGCCCACTTCAAATAGAGCGATGGAATTCACGATGTCTAGGCCGGGGTGTATCCTTGGTATACCCCGTTAATTCACATCAAAAACATCAGTGTTAATACGGGGCAACACCATGAATTCCCCATGGGTAAAATTTTCGGTGTTATAATAACACCTAATGTTGCTATGTTACCATTTTCGTGATTATCTTTACAGTTGTTAGTGTTGGGGTCAAACTCGGTCCTTTATTAACACCAGGGGCCTGTTTATAAAGCTTTAGCCTTTCGTAAAGTTACGCATGACTTTACGATTGACTTGAATATGGCAAGCCGAATGTGATTCTCAAACTATAGAAATCACATCTGATAATTTTCAAATGTACAAACGTAGATTGACATTCTTACTCTTAACAACCTTTTAAAAAGCATTTCAATGAAAAATTTTTAAATCATATACATATATTTGTAATTACATAAATTTTGGAGACATTTTACTTGGCACTTCATATTCAAGTCTTTTGTATAGTCATGCGTCACTGTACGAATGGTTTTATGAAACAGGCCCCAGGGGTGTTAATTTTAACACCGACGTTGATGCCGTGTCCTTTGCCTGTGTTGTGTACATAGACGATTCCGGCGGTCTATTTAATCAACTTACACGACCGTGTGCGATTTGTTGTGCACGTGTATTCGTGTACACGTGGTGCAGTCATAATCACACGGATCTGGTTATTTCAACAAAATTGTTAAGACATAATAGGCCTATAACACTTTCAAATACGCACAAGATTATGATGGATAAAAGATTTCATTGGGAATTTTTACACTGATATATGTTCACGTTTGTTGTTGTCTGGTAACAATACGAACATTTCCTCACAAGTCATGCATGTGCGTGTGCGTGCTTTCTTCGATTTTTTTAGGGGGCGTAGGGGGTCTTAAACAATGCGGTGTGCATGCATGAATCGTGGTTTTGTTGCGAGAGCTTTGGCAAAATGTCATCGTGCATCGCAAAGTACAAAACAAAATAAGGCTTGACATTTTTTTACAAAATCGATTGCTGAGTAGTGACCCGTTGCCGAATATGAATGATACCACAAGGAAGTAAGATGATAATGTCATCATTTCATCAGGTTTATATATAAATGTAGATTTTTGTTGTTGTTAAAGTAATAGGCAAACATTGTGGAGCTTCAATCTAAAAAAAATGTCAAATTTTGATATCTGAGCTACACAGTAGTGTTTAAATGGACAAATAAACACCCTAGAATACAAACGTTTGGAAAGTTATGCTTCCACTAGCAAGATATGCATGAATAAACAATTTCCACAGTAGTGGAGGATAGAATAGCCTAGCTCTACACACAATAAGTCTTTGGGAGGAAATGGGCAGGTGAATCCAGTCAACTTGAGTGCTCGTAGAGTTTCACTTTTTAAAGCACGAAATCATAATTTTCAAATACATTTTTTCAGGGCTTCATTTTTAGACCTTATCAAAGACACTTAGAGCA
>JZLH01S0020867.1:4230-15098 GCA_001188425.1 Eucidaris tribuloides | reverse complement strand
ACAGCGTGTGATTTCAAGCTATACATGTATATTCACTGAGTTGTTACAACAACATATACACATAATGTAAGGAAGTGACATGGCTACTGCCAATTTAACAGTGTTTGTATTCTATCAATGACAACTACAACAGGATGCCAGGTCACCATAAACCTGTAAAGGCCACATTGTAAATCAGAATATTTCCTGTCAAGCCCGTGCTCATGACATCACTACTCTCTAAATGTACGGAGAAACTTGTACAATTACATAATTTCAGTGTTTTATATGGATGTACTTTAAAATCACATTTGCCAATAGAAAGGGTTAAATAAATGAAATGGTCCTGTTTAGTTATTCAAAGAGGCAAAATTACACCTATATCTACATAATCAATTAATCATTGAATGCGTAGTTTTTAGTAAATATATGGTAGAAAGTAATTCTAGAAAATTAAATTTTCTCATTGTGCTTTTAGTTAGACCTACAATGTATACCATCTCTTACTGACTTACTGCCCCCTCCCCCAACAAAAAAAAATGCATGCTCCGATGGTGAAACACTCCCAATTTTTGAGAAATTGATGAAAATTTAAAAAAGTCAGTGCGCCCCAATGTATTATCATTTTGGAGTGCACCCTGTGATATCTGCCCCCCTGATAATCAAAATAACCCAAAGTGTCATTTATAAACAATTTTCAGTGGGTTAATGTTGTTTTTTGATGTCTGGAACCATAAATACCATACTTTGTAAAAGACTGATGAAAATTTGTCTGATCAACCAAAACTATCATTGAGATTTTAACGCAAAACAAAATAATCAGATTTGTACATCAGTTTGATTACACACAATTATATCCAGAGTCCAACATAATTGGAAGGATTTAAATTACACAATAGGTAATTTATTGCACAATTTTGAAAATGATTATCCTATAGCCCTGTTCCTTGGTGTCCTTTCAGAGCATTAACTCTTGCAGAGTTGAAGGTGCCATCATGCACCACACAATACACACAATGTCCACAGAGCTGTAATTTCTCAGGCATGTCGAGAGTTAATACTCACATCTTTTATTTCATCTTGCAGAGCGGCAGGATTGTCATAACAAAAGTAGCTTCCTGCAAAATATCAAAAGGAATTATGAAAAACCTAGAAATTATGTGAACCACAGTGATGAATAAATCTGAAAATGAAAACTTAGCACCATTTTGAACACAAACACTATACTACTTCGCATCAGAAGATATTTAAAGCCCACGTATAATTTAGGGTAATGATGAAAAGATACACCTATATGACCTATCAAAGCCCTGAAACTCTTCTGTCTTTGAGAAACTACTCAAAATTTTAACACTTCCCATATCAATATGAACTTATCGATGGTTTAAAACCCCATATATGAATGTTGTTTTTTATGTCTGGGGTGACAATAGAATACTTTGCATTTGTAAAAGATTAATGAAAAAGTTGTAGTAGTTTTGAGTTTGACCAAAAATATACTTGGGCTTTCAGATGTGGCATGCAAAGTAGCTAGGACCACAATACATGTTCGTAGTAGGTGTGGCTAGGATAGGAATGAGTTTGGTATTAATGGTGTCCCCTGAAATTTTCACCCTTTGTTGTTTTAAAGGTATTGGCTAACATTTACCACAGTTAAAAAAATCTGAGCCGCATGATTCCCCATGCTACCAGTGTCTTTGATGAGGTCTAAAAATGAAGCCCTGAAAAAATTGTATTTCAAAATGATTATTTGTGACCGCCTAGCTCCTAACCAACAAAAAGTCGCAGATTATGATTCTCTGTAATAGACCAAAATGTGTCATTTGGGTTGACCTACTCAAATTTTCAAAGTTTGTCTAATCTGAAAGAGTAATATTTTCTCTTTCTACTGTCAAAATTTGGTGGCTTAAAACGAAACTGAAACCGAGATAATGGCAGTTTTTCTGGACCACATTTTTTCGGACATGTGCTTACGCATGGCGCACCTGAGTGAACGTAATCTTTAAATCCTCTTTTCTCCCTTTTCTGTGAAACTGCACCTCCTAACTCTCTTGTGGTTCAATCACTTTTTGAATAGGTTAGAATGGTCCAATTTAAACAGGTTATATATCATTTTAAAACTAAGAGCTTACTCTTTACAACTATGAAGAAAAGTGAAAATTATTTTGGCCTACTTTTTGTGGGTTTTGAGCTGGGAGGTCACGTTTAGTGTTTTAAAAAAGTGAAAATCGTAAGTTGACCAGATTCACTTGCCCATTTCCTCCCATAGACTTACTGTGTGTACACCTAGGTTAATAAAACTCGCCCCGAGTTTTATTGTTTATTCATGTATAACTTGCCATTGCCAGTGTGACTTTCCAAACTTTTGTATTCTAGGGTGTTTATTTGTCCATTTGAACACTACTATGTAGCTCAGATATCAAAGTTTGACAATTTTTTAAATTGAAGCTCCACAATGTTAGCCTATCACTTTAAACATTTTATCGTGTAAAGCTATTTCACCTTGAGAGATTAAGTTCCCCCTCATTCCCAGATTTCCTCTCCCCCTGACCTTTCTCTTCCCCACCCCCCCCCCCAAATCTATTATCTAGTTGTCATCTTGATGTACAACCCAAGACCCAACTGGTAGCCCTGGCATTATTACACTTACAGCACTCAATTAGAAAGGGTTTTTTGCTGGTTTGGGGAGAAAAAAGCAACCCTACACCACCCGTAGAACTATGGGGTAATACAGTGCAAAAGATGCTGTATATAGCCCCATAGCTCGGCAACCGTAGCCAGACAATCTCCCTGTACAATGCGGGACACCCTCGCCGGTCATCCACAGCGCACGGCAGAAATCGCACCCGCACCCCGTTCATACCAATGCTTGAATTAGCGCGCACCGCACGTGC
This sequence comes from Eucidaris tribuloides, assembly GCA_001188425.1. Classification (NCBI taxonomy): domain Eukaryota; kingdom Metazoa; phylum Echinodermata; class Echinoidea; order Cidaroida; family Cidaridae; genus Eucidaris; species Eucidaris tribuloides. The sequence goes on along the minus strand of JZLH01S0020867.1, from coordinate 12,225 downwards.
GCCCGTCAACCAAGCAAAAGTCACCCGAAGGTTGTCCACCAAGATTTTACTGACTGGCGACTGTATCGGTAAGTTAAAATTCAAATTTTAAACTCAAAATCAAACTTTTGAAAGGACTTTTTCATTGAAATTAGGGTTGCAAAGGGTTGGAAACTTTCCGGGAATTTTGGAAACTTTCCATGGAAAGTTTCGGGAATTTTCAATGGGCTAGGAATTTTGGAAATTTTGGGAATTTTCATTTTTATCCTATTTAAATGGAATTTATTTTATTTTTGGAAAAAAAATATCAGTAATGTGTTGAATATCACTTCTTCACAAGAATAAAATAGTTTCTACCTCTCTTTTGGCTTGCCTAGGCCTTTCATTAGGATAAATCGGCCAAAATGTGAGAACACGCACATTACACATGAGTGGATGAGATGTACACTGTAGTCTGAATGATGTTATCTGATCCCTTGTGCATAAGTGAAAAATTCCACTGAATTGTCCATTTCAATAAGTGAAATTGTCCCTCTTATTGCTATTTAATTCACAAAGTTTGAGTACATGTACATGTACCATCAGGCTGGCGCATATCAGAAGTTTGGCTGGTTGAGCTGACATTACGTAATGCACATATAACGTACATGTAATGTTGAAAACAAAGCCAACCTACAAGTCGAGTAATGTTCATATTTTCATAATTTACCTAAATATACAAACATAAATCACCGTTTGACTATTTAAGTTACATGAATTCTTCTTTGTGTTGGAGTAAATATTTTGATATCATGATTTTTTTGATATAAGATGAATGATCAATTTCAATATTCAAAAACTAAATGTACAAAAATATGCAAAGTTTCCGAAAGTTGCCGAAAATTCCCAATATTTCCGGAAAATTTCCAAAAATTCCCATGGAAATTTTCCACTCTGAAAATTCCCGGGAATTTTGCAACCCTAATTGAAATGTAATAAATTACGGCTTTTACACAGTACATAAATTTTTCATTTCACAAAATTCATGTTTTGCAGCAAACAGCGATCCAAACCACCGCTACCGCAAGCGATCGTAAAGGCGACGGACTTCACTACGGGTCGCTCCCAAGCGTGCCCTACACAGGCTCCACTATAGCTGTCATTTTAAAACTTTCTTTTTCTTGAAAAACCAAGTTTGTCATTGAAGCATTTTTGTCATCACTGACAGAATTCAAAACATCACTCCACCTGCCATCCCAATTTGGATTAAATTAAATGTATCTACAGTGAACGCCAAAAGCACACCTACGACGTATGTGGTCATGGCCAAAAGTAGTGATTACCTTTTCATGCTTTTCATGGAATAAACATACACAGATCTACTCATTCACACAATTTCATCCAATCTCAAGTTCAGATTTGACCAATTTTCTTTTAATTACACATTTAATTACATGTACATGCCATATCTGACCTGTAGGCTGCTGCCTGCCAGCAGCTGTAACTGATGAGAAAACAGAATTGTTCTACAATTCAAAGCCAAGCAAGGGGGTCCGTGTAAGTTCTACTTAATTGTTCTGCCACCGGTACTGGGTATAAAAAAGTTACCCCCCCCCCTTCCCAGTACGGGCACACGTCCAATATTGGGAGATTATTTCCAATGTCAGAGATTATCTCCGATATCGGAGACTATTAAAGGCAAAGTTCACCCTGACGACAACTTGGTTTTAATTAAACAAAACAATGAGAGAAACATATTAATGAAAGTTTTGCGAAAATCTAGCAAAGAATAGAGGAGTTATGACCTTTCAAAGTTTTCATTTTGTGACGTCACATGAGAGCAGCTCCCCCATTGTCATGTAATATAAATTCCATAAAGTGCCATTTTCTCAGAAAATTGAAAATGTTACCTGTACATTCAATATATTATTAAAAATATTTTTTCATACATGCTTCTATGAAAAAACCCCATTCAATTATCATGAACCAATAAAAATGACAATTTATTGAATTAATATTACGACATATGAAGAGCTGCTCGCAAGTGATGTCACAAATTTGAAACTTTGAAAGTTCATAACTCCGCTATTCTTTGCTGGATTTTCGCCAAACTTTCATTTATGTGTTTCTCTCATTGTTCTGCTTTAATTAAAACCAAGTTGCTGTCAGGGTGAACCTTGCCTTTAATGGAGTCATCAAAACTTGGCACAAAGAAAATCTCCGATATCGGAGATTTTTTTTTTCCAAGATCAATCCACCGAGGTCATGGATGGTGGTGTAAACAATTAGATCTGGATTTACATAGAGTCTAATACAAATTTATTAATAATTAATTATAAGAATGATAATATTGATAATGACAACATGCATTCATAAACTAGATCTATGCTGGTAATCGATACCATCAGCAACTTTGCTATTGATAATTGCTGCAATAAAAATGTAAACAATCGATCATAACTTGGTAAGATTGACAGTGAATTTTCAAAGTAGACGGTCATGTGGGGTAAAATCCCTTGAGGATTCTGAATATCACATTCCTAAGTTGCGATACCATGATCCCTGCTGCGCCAAGGTAAATAAACAAAAAGTCTCCAATAATATTGGAGACTATCTAGTATCTCTGAAATCGGAGAGCAGAAAAAGTCTCCGATATCGGAGAGAATCTCTGATATTGGACATGCGCCCGTACTGCTTCCCATTTATTAATTTTGAAGTGACGACTTAAAAGTTAAATCATAAGAAATGCATGGGCATGGCCCATATCTGAAGAGAAGTGACCGACATCGATCGACATGTATGAAAAATAAATGAATCCCAAATTTTGAACATTGCGTTTTTATGTACCTAAAATACCTTTGGATCAAATCTTAACTTAAATAAATACATGCATTTTTGTTTCAACAAATGATATGTCATCGATAAACAACTCCCTACCGAAACTCAAAAAGCAAATGAGAATAAGAACGAGGTATCTGTGTAATGCCCGCCTGGGATCACACGCCATGGTCGCTCCACAGCCCGATAACTGCACATCATCCTCATCATCATCTTCTTCCTGATTCTTCGTGCTGTTTTTCTCCGGTCTGCCACTAAGCAGCGGTTTCCTTTCGTCATTTTCAGATTGTACCATGTTGAAATATTTCTACTGACGATTTTGAAGTTGTTACTCCATCAGATAGTCGAGAAAACCGAAGATACAGGGCATTGATGTCCTCCGTTCACAGGCAGTGATGTTCCAAATTTCCGGATATGTTTTGGCACGAGTACTCGATTGTACACAAATTGGTCACGAGTGAAGTCCAAAACAACCTATTTCCGTGGGTTTGTTGGTTACTCAAAATAACTGCTCTTGTCTCTAAATTTCTGCATTAATCTCAGGCAACAACACATGAATGAATATTACCTTCAAATTTGTAAGTAAACTAAAGTGTTAGCGGAATATATTTAGTTTTACTGTTGTTTTAACAGTGGTTTCTTGCTATTTGATGATATTTGATTATATATTTTCTTTTATATTTTGAAGTTCCAGCTGGGGATTAGATAGGCGAATACACAGGGCGCGCGCGCGGAAGAAAATCAAACCTGCGAGTATCAACAAACCTTCGATGAATGCGACTTCTTTAACTAAGACGCAAAACTTTCAAGTAACATCATGCCAAAGATAACTCGGAAAAACAGCAAATCTGGCTCCAAGCACAAAGAACCGTCTCAATGGGTGGCTATCGTTTCAGGTAAGTGTGAAAAGGGCATATTATATGCACATGTGTATTATAACCTTACCTAGTCCCATACGTTCATATTTATGTGCTGCTAATAACATAAACATTATTGTTTTTGATCACTTGCAGTAGAGTCATGTAAGTTAGACTTCGTCTTTAACAAGTAACAGTCATTATTAATAATAAAGATGCAAGATGATGTGCATGACTGCCACGCTTGGGTTTTTTGCACTTCGCCGCTGACCAATGGGAGAGCAGGATTTTCGTGACGTACTTTTGTGACTTCCGTTGACGTGTCGTTATTCCTGGAATCTTATCAATACGCATGGACACACAGTCCTCCAAATCCCGGGGAAATCAAATTTGACAAGTCTGCCGTGAGAGATTTTCAAATAACATGACTCATGAGATTTGCACAGGTAAAGTGGCTGAAATATCGGTCCGTGGAAAATTTAACACGCGGAAATTACGAAGAATCCATAGATTTAATAAAATTTTGAGGAAAAAGGTCTATCCTGAAAAGGACTGGACCTCAAGGTACTCACGGTTACGACAGTGCCGTCTGTCTTTTTTGTTTCGCCTCCTTAGAGCCCGTGACGTAGCTAGATTCGCACTGTGGAAACCACGCAGCAGAAGCGAGATGATGATCAGCGGGTTGTAATCTCGTCAACGTTAGATTAGGCCTGATTTGATGATTTTTCGAGTCATCATTCCGTTCGCCCCATCCCCATCCTGGCATCGAGGTGATTCCCATGAAAGGAGTGGGTTGTACGGGTTTTGTCGCCAAAAGTAAACTCCCAAAAAATTCCAGTTATCACGAGTCGGCATTGACACACGGTAATCTTCATACTTGTAAAGTGTACGAAGTATCAAAGAGATTGCCTGCGCGCACAGCACCGCGTTCACTTGCATGAACACTGACAATGCTAAGGAGGCCCGTGCACGGAGTGCATACCTGTACTGTTATTAGAAAGAAAATGCGCCTAGCTCTTCCAGCGCGCATCTGATGTCAGGGCGATCAGGGCATTCACCTCCTTGTCCAGCTTCAAAACAAGTTTTCACCGGAAGTGTCCTGATGTCACACCGGAAGTGTTGTTACGTCTTGAAAATAGTTCCGTATTTTCGTGGATTTTTCATTTTTTTCCTTTTTTTTGGTGAATAGTATTTTATAATATAATCTCTTTCTTTTTGTTTCTTTATTTTAGAAGTTCTTGTATAAGATACTCAACGTCTGCTCCCCATATGTACAAATACATGTAGGGTGGGGACTTGAGTAACCGGACACCTAATTTTTGAATTTTTTTTACTGATATGTTGCAAAAACATAATTTTCAAATGATCAATATCAGTATTTTCATGAGAAATGAAGATTTATGGGGAAAAAAATGAATGCTGCGTACCTATGTTGTGTTTCCAACTTCGCGCGATAGTTCCCTGACACGTGCAGCGCCGTTCTAACGCCCGGTGTCCGGGTACTCAACCCGTCCAGAAATACAACCTCTCATGATATAGGTACCGTATGGCGTTGTCACAACATGGCAGTGCTGTATGTATGTAGATCGCATCTCTAACCTCTTTCTCTTTTTCTATTCTACATTGTAGATTCGGCTCTTGAGTGCATTGCTGAATGTCCAGATCCAGCGTTTGTTAAATTGAGACATCCTAAAACAGGTAGGAAGACAAAATTATTGATTTACTGTATCATGACATTATAATCCTAGGGGTAACTGAAATTTATAAGAAATTTGATGTGGTAATCCCTTGATGCAGCTCAGATCCAAAGCTATACCTGGAGCTAGTTTCTCAAAGCATATCCAGTCTATTGCATCCAGAGCTGACCAAAGACTACATACAGAGCTATAGTCAACAAGGCACAAGTCCACAGCATAATGAAATATGCTCCCTTCCAGGGCATGCGTTAAGGAATAATTTTTGTATAGCAAAACTGCTAATCAAAATCTTTATTGTATAGCAATTGCCAATTTTTGTATAGCAGTTTCGTAACTTGAAGTAGGGTGCCTGAAGGATTTAAGAATTTGTGGGTATTTTACTCTTTTGATTTAAAATTTGTAGTTCTATAGAACAAAATGTTTATAAAAAGCATATACATGTATATTTCGATTTTCAAAACGTAAGTACAAATTTTGAGTGAAATATGGACATTTAAAGTTTGCCAAAATTTTAACGTTAATCTGTAACCAGGGCTCCACACTAACATTTGTTTTTACTTGCCCTTTTTTACTTGCCCTTCAGGCAAGTAAAATTGTCACATTTTACAATTTTACTTGCCCGAAAGACAAATTTGCTTGCCCGAAAAAAACCCCAATAAAAATCAAAAAAATTATAATTTCTCACCAGTCTTTTTAATGGCATTGGAAGGTTTTTGTTTTTTTTAATTCTGAGAGTTTAAGGTATGATTTATGAATTTAAAGAGTCATGAAATTTTTAACCACAATTCTACACAAACCATCATCAATGAAAAAGACATTATAATAATTTGACGGCAATTGTTTGCGCTTCAGAGGCAACATGTTATAGTTGCTTTCCTGACTTTCGTTTGGCAAAAGCACGAGGACATGTTGTTCAACTTAATTCAAACATATATGTTGTTCACTTTTGGTAATATTTTTGGTCATAATTTTCCTTATTTAGGACCCTAAGCCAAGGGGAAGAAAATATTTTATTTTTTTTTCACTAGAGCCATTTTCACAGTTTCAAAACAGATACATGTAGGCCTACTTTGACAAAAAAGTTGCATCATTGTCCTTATTTATATATCATCTCTCAAGTGTTGGTCTTAACAGTGAAAGTGTGTGTATAACATGTGTGCCACTAACATACCACTGAAAGTTAGCGGCTGCCAACTTTCAGTGGAACACATCATTCAAGAAAAAGCTTTTATAATTTGGAGAAGAAATCAGTTATTTTCAGCGCAGCACTAAAATCAGATCACACATAGATCTAGACTAAATAATAGCAACATAAAACAAGAAGAAAAATAGTCTGGACTTGATCAAAACTTATTTTAAGGCTGGCTGCCAAGCTAGTAGCAAACATGGGCAAGGTCACTTCAACTGTTAGGAGTACTTCGCCGCCGTTCGGTGGGCTGTTTTGGAGGTCAAATTCCAGTATGTCTTTTCCACCAGATATAGCCAAATTGATGTTTTCCAGGTAGTCGTAAATGTATGAAAACTGAGTAGAAGAGTGTTAAACAGTTGCACAAACAATACTTTTTCATGTCACTTTCAAGCTCCACTGCCGATGTACATGTATGGCATAGAGTCACGGACGGAGCTGACACTCGACAGGCAGCAATTTGTCATTCGTACAGTTCGGAGTCAAGGCAGCTCACAGCTCCGATTATCGAGTTTGGAAAAAATTACTTGCATTTTCCCGTCTAAGGTATTCCAAACCCTCCAAGTATGTGCCCCTTTTCTTCATATTAATGGTAATTACATTAATTTTTGACATTTACTTCCGATTCGCGTTTGTGTAGTGTACGATGTTTAGCTGGCAACACGCATTTGAATGAATGGGACTACAGATATTTTATCTTAGTTGTGCACATAGCATATGTATGCAGTCTTGCATTCGCCTGAAATGTGAGATTACAATCGGCGATTTTACCCTTCGGCGAAAGTGCGTGCGAGCAGCAGTATGCCGCACAGAAAATACTGTACTTGCAGGGATTTTCCGTGCTTGCTGCACTTGACTCGCGCTGAGCTAGCTAGCCGGCCACAGCCGCTGGTCGAGCTGCACGCCACCTCAGTGCAAGGCTCAGCAAGCAATGAACAGGAGCGGGTGTTTTCTCCGACGACCGCTCGCGTTCTTTTATCACAAATACTGTACAAGCGCGATTTCGGAGCTTGCCAGAGCGAAAGGGCTAGTGTATTTTTGTTCCCCGAGACAATCAAAATTTTACTTGCCCGATCGGGCAAGTAAATTGTTACATTTTGATATTTTACTTGCCCGACATGACATTTTACTTGCCCCGGGCAAGCGGGCAAGTGCTAGTGTCGAGCCCTGCTGTAACGATACCCAAACGATAGTGGCACAAATTTGTATTCAGTTCACGTTTGCCTTGGCATCAGCTTATAATGATGGGCGGAGTTATGCACACGTAGTATGCAAATATACGCGTATGTTGTCAAGCAGTGGGCTTTCGTCATACGCGTACGTTTTACGCGCACGTAATGACGTCATCGCACATGGCCAGAGCAGAATTGCTAGCTGCGGTGTGGGCGAACTGAGCTTGCATGCGATGTATGCAGCGCTGAAATCTGCCCCGCTAGCTGAGGCGGTCAGTGCGTGCCGT
>JZLH01S0020863.1:14537-28861 GCA_001188425.1 Eucidaris tribuloides | reverse complement strand
GAACTTAATGTGATTATGCTTCCTCGTCTGGTCAGACAAATTTAGGGTTCGATTTCAGAAAGCCAGAATGCACAACGGAATGAGTTTACGACTTCTCTCCTTTGCCCCAAATGAATTATTTTAGCTTCAATACCACTCGCTCACAGGGTTACCTATAATAACTTCAAACCTGCGATAGCAGAGGCAATATTGCAGATGCACTTATCAAAATCAAACAATTTTGTGTATATAGAAATTCCTCCTCCAAAATCCATCACTCCTGCGTGACATACCTTTTGCATGTGTGTTTTTCTGCATTCATCATTACAAAATCAAATTGAGAATGAGATCCTTAAAGCATTAATTTCAAATCAGATAGAAGGGTTATATGAATTGAATAACAGGCCTGTAGCCGCAGGGGGTTGCGTCAGTTGCATATGCTCCTCCCTCATCTGAAAGGCACACTTTTTTTCAAAAGAACGTATAATCACAATATTTTTGAATATTACTGTTGAATGTTCATTAAAAAATGTTAATAGACGGTCAAAATATACTCATAAAATTGCTGAAACTCATGAACTTCCAGGGCCTCCGTCCCTGACCCCCATAACTATTACCATGTTTTGAAATTAACTTTTATATGCAGTTCATGATACAAAAAATATCCGTAGGAAGTGAAAAAAGATTCAAAGCGGGTGGTTTTTAATTAGTTTTGACTGTTCATTTCACAAAACAGTAGTGTTACCACAAGGTCAAAATGAGCTCACAAATTGTTGGAACTCATGGGCTTCAGGGGGCTCTGTCCCCTGACCCCCAACAAATTATCACCATTTTAGAAAATAACCTCTTATCAAGATTTAAGAATAAAAAAAGTTATAGCTTCGCAAGTGCCAAAAGGTTTGAAAGCGGGGGATTTTTAGCTGTAATTGACTATCCATTAACGAAAAAAGGGGTTTCCAGAGAATCAAAATTGCCTTGTGAAACTTCTAGAACCCGAGAACTTCAGGGGGCTCCGCCCCCTGACCCGGCCCCTGACCCCCAACAAATTATCACCATTTAAGAAAATAACCTCGTATCAGGATTTAAGAATAAAAAAGGTTATAGCTTTGGAAGTGCCAAAAGGTTTGAAAGCGGGTTTTTTTAGCTGTAATTGACTATCCATTTAACGAAAAAAGGGGTTTGCAGAGAATCAAAATGGCCTTGTGAAACTTCTAGAACCCGAGAGCTTCAGGGGGCTCCGCCCCCTGACCCCCATCTGGGGATTCTAAGGCGGGCCCCTGGACTCCACCCGTTAGAATGGTCAGCCCCTATACCCAGCCCCTGTCGAAAATCCCTTTTCTTCATTTATGCACTTCTCCCCCTTGAAAATTGATGGCTACGGGCCCGAATAAACATTTACACAAATCCATTTGTGCTCACATTGCAGTTTTAAATTATTTCGATTTACTAAGAAAGAACACACCACAAAATGCCAGATTCTCTTCTTGCACTTTCCATTTTCCGAAGACGGCCTCGCTCCCGCCTTACGGTCGCGTCCGCGGGGACGATGTTCCACATTCGATAATCATCGAGACAAACATTCAAACATATCCTGTAAAATACAATCATGAAAATGGCGATTTGCTACGTGCACATTCCATTTGTCGCTCCACATTGCAATGTTTTAAAGTATTCCGATTTATCTTAGAAACGAACATCACCACAAAAGGCGAGTTTCTTCTTGCACTTTTCGAAGAATTTTCCAAACCGATCGCGTCGCTGGATTTTTTCTATTAACAATCAAGACATACATGCAAACACATATTATCTGTGAAATAACCATGAAATGGGCGATTTATTACAACATTACCATAATTGGTTAATGGGTACAACTTTAACGAAGAAAACCCTTGCATTCGCAGTATAAACTATACGCTGGCGTACATGGCGCATTAAATTCATCATCTGAAAATACATTTGGGTGAGCGACTGTGCCGCCCCCCACCACAATTGAGTTGACGCCACGGTAAGCTCCACTGCCCCAGACGTACCGTTCACGGAAAAATGGCAACTTGCTAAGAATGTTTTTTAAGTTATTCCCATAATTATGAGCATCGAGTGTGTGTACGTGTGGCTTCATTTGTTTTAGATGAAAATAATAACAGAATAGAATTGGGCAATGCATAGATATGGCGTGCAATTATATCGTTAATAAAGCTGCGATGAATTTGTCTTTGAATAATACCATTCTCAATATGCCTGTTTGAATGGAGATTTATGCCTGTAATTATACGTCGCCCCGATCGCCTTCGAATCCTGCTTTTTAGGTATCTTAACATCCAGACAGATCCTATACAGGTAGTCGAGTCGGAATTTGCATGCGCAAATTGCTGGTGAAATTTGTATTTGCTAGCAATTGTAAATTGCTCTGTCTTTCTCAGCCTGTCAATATTGTTCAGCGCTAATGATACGGGGGAGGCTCAATGAGCTAACGTTAATGCGTTTGGCGATGCAATATCCAGGCAGCTAAATTATTTGTGGCGGGAGCTAATGTTGGTTTGAAATTACGTGTTTTTTTTTTTTTTTTATTTTGTTCCCTAAGTTTGTTTTTCAGTCAAATTTCGATACCCTGCATCTCAAACAATGTCTGCCACTCCTACTTGATAGTGATTTTTTTTTTTCATTTCTCTGCGATGACCAAGGCTGCGACTCGTAGGGGAAAACCCCTACCGTAGCGTATGTTGTAAAAACCGTAGGTTGTAGGCGATACCTTGGGGAAAATGGTCTTCCGTATATAGGGGGAAGGGTGGGGAGTTGATGTATCCTGAATTTTATTCAGACAATTTTCAAAAATATTTTTAAATCCTCATACGATTTCAGAGAATTCCCGTTCATATTCGTCTATCTGTAGACATCATTTGGGCAAATCCATTGTCCCAGTTGATCGCTTCACAGGCACAGAATATTAGTTTAATTACGCAAACAGTAAAGGTCAACTTTCTCAATAAACATGACATTTCTTGTATTTGTTTAGGTTATTTTGTCGGTAAGAATTCCCGAACACACTAAGAAAAATAGGCTCAACTTTGCACCTTTAAAGGTGCAGACCAATATCACACTGGGAGCACCTTTAAAAGTGCAACTTTGAACCCTTCTGAAAGGTGCAAAGTTACACCATAGAAAATAAAAAAAATATTCTTCTTTTTCTTGCAAACTGTGTGTTTTTGTGTGTGGACCGCAATTTACATTCATTCCAGTACTATTTGTAGTAATACACTTTATTAATTAACATTTACAAATATGTAAAAACTCGTACAAATAACTTACCGGGGCTCGAACCTGCGACCTTCAGTATGTGAGACGGACGCTCTACCCACTTGGCCCACACGCTGGCCGTGAAGGTGTTTATTTTCACCTTATTATAGTGTTGAAGCCGAAGGGGCATGATTTCTTCCTTTTAACGTGCAAACTTTGGACCTATAGGCCGTTTTCGTAATATATTCAAATTTTATGCATACCTTTTAAACAAAAGCTGTTTTTGACAACCTGAAAGCTTGTCTGAGCTTGTCCGACATAGAAAATAGTATGATGTATGCAAGTTGCATTTTCCGTAATGAAATTGTATTCATAGAAATAGATGGTAGAAATAGCACACACCAGGCTTCGGAAGAGAAAACATCCATAAATTTGCATAAATTTGCACCTAAAAGGTGCAAACTTGCAAACACAATGGAGTGGGGCGAGCGCTCAGCTGTGAAAGATGCAGGATTGCTCGAATACCGCGGCAGAAATTGCTCTGCACCTATTTCCGCAAAGTTGCACGTTTTGCACACCTTTATTTCTTAGTGTGAAGGATTTCAGAGAATTTTCGTATATATTCGTCCGTTTTGTCCATCTCCGACGAAAAAAATCGAGATCAATCTATTGCATTTACTAAGATTATTTTGTAGGGGAAAACGTACCTTCGTAGGTGCAAAGTGAATTTTTACAGGGGAAAACTTGCTTTCGTAGGTGAAAAGTGGTGTTAGAGCGTAGGGGAAAAGTGGGGTGTAGATCGTAGGGGAAAAGTAGTTTCCGCACAGGAAAATACGCATGCCGCGTAGGGGGAAATGAACAGTTTGAGTGGCAGCCCTGGCGATGACTGCACGGGTGCCGGGTGACGGTTTCCGGCTGTCCGTCCGTTGTCAGCACGATTCCAAACTGATCTGGTTTTACCCAAACTTGAGTCCAGTACCCTACGATAAAACAATGAACTAATGAGAAGTCAGAATTAAAAGATCAAACAGAGGCGTTGATCGAGGGGAGGGGGCGATCGCCCCACCAATGAAAATATTGGGGGGGGGAGCAAACATATCGATTTGCCCCCAAAAACTTTGACAACTTGAAAAATTCATAATATGCAATGCAAATCTATGTTTTAAAAAGCACTGGAAAGCACTATCAAACATACAAAATTTGCGCAAAAATTCTGTATTAAATTTAGCGGCCGTAGCGCGCCGAAAAACTTTGACATTTTTTCAACTTTGCCCCCCCCCCCCATCCGAAACATGGATCGACGCCCCTGAGGTCAAAGGTCGTGGGAACACCTCTATACTAATTACAAATCATTACTGCGATAACTTTTGATCAGATTTTCAATTAAACTTGGGTCCAGTGTGTGCTGTGATGCAATGTTTGACTGATTAGATCCAGAGTTGGAAGTACAATTAACATGTGTTTTTCCAATCCCACTAACGTTCAGAAATCGTATGACTGCAGTATTTCCGTGACTATGTTTCTTTTTAACTTCATCTGTAGGTCTACAATTCTAATTCCTACATTTTCTTGGAAAACCAAGGAGTAACCCGTTTTCAAAAGAACTTCCCAAAATCGCAGTAGAAATGCGTGCGTGTGCATACGAGAGGGAATAAAAGTGCGAATGCTATATCAGCAAGAAAACATAATACTCCGATCTGAAATTTACGGAATACGAGTTATCCCATGATTTGTAGAAATTGTTCCGGATTGTTCCAAATGAATGTCACTTGTTTTTAGAGAGTAATGATATTAAGTACCGCAATATATATGTAATGCCGTTTTTGTTTGTGATTTTATGATGTACATGTAATTTCACACACGTTTGGAAACTGCCGCCAAGATGTGAAATAAAAGAACTGCATTGAACTGAACCGAGATTCGGGGTTATTTTTTTCTTCGGATGTTTCATTCTAATTCATGGGTATAGACCTCCACTTGAATATGCTGAACTGGATAAAATCAATCGAAAAAGAGGGTAATGACAGAAAAATAATGCTCTTATTCTACATATGTTACAAGGACAGCACGAAATTGTACAGTCTGTCTAAAAAGATGGTCCAAGAGAAAATTGTTTTTTTTTTATTATACGAAAATCATATACATGTACCTGTACAACCTAGTTATGTCAGGTATTGTCATAAAGCTAAAAGACCATACTTCCAATTCAATTTATTTCATTTAATTTGGTTGTGTCAATCCTGAGATATATTAAATTTTCTGCAATGACGCAAAATCGCGATTGTCCCATGCTATATTTGTACATGCAGGTTCTGCATATTGTTTACCATAGAAAACCACTGAGAGTGTGAAAAATAGTGTAATCGTTCCATTTAGCTGAACGAACAGATTTTTCAGGTTGTACATTTCTGATTTCCTCAGTATTATTTGTGGTTCAAAGGGGGTACATAACTTTGACAAAAGGCCTAAAATGAATGAGATGTGCAGAGATGATGTCAGTGTGAATGTAGTCTGGTAAACAGAAGACATGAACATGTGTAATATCATTTCAATGTCGAGTAAGGGTTACTTGTATTTATTTATTTTTGTATTTACTAGATAATCATTAATAAACATATTGAAAGACAAAATGCATTGGTTATTTGTCTTATTATTGATTTTTGTAATTCAGTTTCTATGAGTTCTATGAGAAAATTTATTCGGCTTTAATATGACAACAAATACACATACCTTTTGAAAAAATTACATACCTTGGGCCCGTTGCATAAAACTTTAACCAGAGAAAAACTACGGTTATTTTAACCAGAGTTTTTCTCCTATGGGAAAATGCATGGTAAAATTATGCTAACCGAAGTTTTCATATTTAACCGGAGAAATTTCTCCGGTTAAAGTTTTATGCAACGGGCCCCTTATATATTTTTTTTCTCCCGATTGGACCATTTTTTTTACACATTCTGTACATACAGGTGTGAGTTTTCAAGCACTCTAGACAAGTGACGACACATTGAACACCATACTGTTGTAATAACCAAAGTTTATGTGTAACATCATTAAATACAAACTGTTGAGAACAAATTCTTGTAACATTTACACTGCAATTTCCTCAAACTAGGTGTGAGATTCCGAAAAGTTCTGTAGTTTATCAATATTTTTGACAAAATGAGTAAGAAACGGACTCAATATCACTTGAGCATAATAGAGTCAATTAGTTTAAAGTCATTTTGTAAACTGCAAAATAAAAAAGACAGGAATTAATATGAATTCTGATTGACTAATGCATGTCTATGCCACCTTTGAATTTGCTTTAGAAACAATTGACACCTGTTTTATGTTCAACTGATAAAGCTTAAATAAATATGATTAACATTCTTCAATTCTCTTTTTTATGGCCAACATATACCTTGAAGATTAACACTTTGGGTGCTGGCCTAAAAATCCAGGTGTGTTAACCAGGGACTGGATTGTTTCGGACTTATGTGCATAACCTTTCCAAATTTTACGATTTTCTGTAAAATTGCAAATGCTATCGAGACAATACATTTTAAGTCATTTTTGGGGGGGTTCATGTTATATTCATTTTCCGATAAATGTCATTGGTAGGAACTTCAGTGACATTTTTTATTTGAATTAAAAGGTATGGATCCGATTGTCTTCTCGGCGAACCGGTTCGCTGATAGTACCTCATTGATGTTGTACATGTACGTGGGCGAACCGGTTCGCCGATAGCACTCAAAGTGTTAAACTAACGTAGTTGGTGGGTATGATTGCCCAAAGACATACACTATTCCATTTATCAAAATACATGTAGTATCAACTACACTTATTTTCTGTGCTCAGTTAACACTGCAACCTATAATACTGAATGTGGAGGCATCTCTCTTACAGACTGGACTATTCGAAAATAAATACGACAAATACAACTTTAAAACATAATAATAAAACAATCGACTGTGTGTGAAACATATACAATTTTCATTAAATTAAAACTCAATTGTGATAGAATCGGACCAAACTACTGTACAAAATAATAATATGATTCAATAAAGTTTAACACTGGCTCCAGATTTCAAAAATTTGAAATCATTGTCAAATTCATAACATTTTTGGAACAATTTTTTAAAACAAAATGCATGAACAATGCGTTAGATGTCTGGTGAGTACAACATGTTAACAGGTTTCTTTGTAGTAGCAACAAAATGTGAATTGTTAGCTGCAACCGCCAACTAACATTGATATCTATTACAAGAAGGAATAATTCTAAAATGTTTACTCCTTAGATTTATCCATGAAGAAATTTAAATGATATTTAAAATCAAACAATATGACAATCATGGGTACACCCTTATAATATATCTTACAGTCAGTGTTCACTTTATTTAACCTTTCCTTATATATAAACACATTGCATTAACAATGAAATCTACATACAATGCCCATCTTTCTGTGGACATAGACATTTGTTTTAAATTTGATTAAAATCTGTTAATGCAATACAATTTTAAACCAACTGACCTTTTACTTTTGACCTTAAAGCCTCAAACTAAACGGAACTAGAGGAGTTCGACTGCGCGCGGTCGATGGGTATGCCTCCGCTCAGTGCGCCCACTATGTAGCATTCCTAACTGAAGTTATAGGTTTGGCACAAAGTTCATTGACCTTTCAACCTTGACCCTGACCTTTGACTCCTGTGACTCTACCAAAATATTTGTCTCTTGGTTTTGAACCTAACCACTAAATCACATCAACAGTGAGCACTCCTTACTGAACTTATATGCAGAAAATGACACTTTGGGACAAAGTTCATTGACCTTTGAACCTTGACCTTGACCTTTGACCCCTGTGACTCTACCAAAATATTTGTCTTTTGGTTTTCAATCTAACCACCAAATTATATCAACAGCAAGGACTCCTAACTGGAGTTATAGGAAGAAAATGACATTTTAGGACAAAGTTCATTGACCTTTGACCTTTGACCCTTGACGGATTTGTCCCAAAATCTAATCAATTCATCCTTGCCTAGTGGTCCATACTTGGTCCAAGTATCATTAAAATCCCTCCAGCGGTACTTCAGCAATCTTGTTCACAAGAAAGTGTGGACGCACGGACGCACGGACGCACGGACGCACGGACCCACGGACCCACGGACGTACGGACGCACGGACGTACGGACGGACAACCCGAAAACATAATGCCTCCGGCTCCCTTACGGGGCGGAGGCATAACAAAAAAGTAACTACCCCCTTTTTCAAACTACCATAACTTTTTAACGAAAAAGTTTTAGCAAAATGATTTGGCAGGAGTATTTCTAGACGCATTGACAAACTTATGCATGAAAATGTGCTTGATCCGTCAAACCATGTATAAGTGAGCATGCATTAAAGGCAAAAATGTCACTTTTCAAAAGTCACAAGGGTCATTTTGGGGAATTTGTGATGCAGGATTTTGATAAATGTTGTTTCTGGTGAATGATTGGGCACTATTTATGTTAATCATCTATTGATTGACCCCCTTACACTTCCCCTTGTGCTTTTCGCATATTTTACGCTTCAATGAGTTCAATATAAAAATTTCCACATTTCTCAATTTTGAATTGTAAAATCCATGAAATTTATTGAAAAAATTAAAATCCAATATTTTTCAGCAAAACATATTTTTACATGTTGCACGAACGTAAAAGGTTGTAACCATGTCAAGGTTGAAAGAGCACACTTTATGAACAAAGCAAAAAATGTCATTATTTACCAATATTTTGGCATAAGAGATGACTGTGACTTTTGAAAAGTGACATTTTTGCCTTTAATGCATGCTTGCTCATGCATGGCTTGACAGATCATTTACATTTTCACACAGGAGTTAGTCAATAAGTGTAGAAATACTCCTGCCAAATTATTTTGCTGAAATTTATTTTGTTAAAAAGTTACGGTTGTTGGAAGAAGGGGGTAATTACTTTTTTTGTTGTGTGTATTTACTCCTTTCTTCACTATACATATTTCAATATTTACTTTGGCAGAAGTCCATCTAACATATGATGTGGAAATCAAACGTCAGAAAGATTTGAAACCAAGCAGTTACTTAAAAAACAAATCAAAGCAAAATTCCAAGATGTAATAACAGAAGCATTAAAATGAAATTAACAAGTGCTAAGATGCATCAAATACTTGGGTCAAACTTCCAAACGAAAAAGTAGATACCCATTAATTTGAACATATGAATGTACAGTGAGCTTTATAAAAATGGGTCATCGCGACAATTTGTTTTCACACAGGAGACAATGCAAGCAGTATCCACGGCTTGCCTTAATTAAAGTCCAAGTTATTGTGTGGGTCGATCAGACAACTTTTTCGTCAGTTTTTCACAGAGTATTCTATTGTCACTCCAGACATCAGAAAATAAAATCAAACATACTGAAAATCATATATGATGTTTAAATTAGAGGAGAACATATAGCTGTATGTACATTACCCATGGGTAATGTCCAAGACATTTTTCATTTTGAGCAATTTCTAAAAAATGGGACAGTTTCAGAGTGGGCAATTTTCAGGCCATTGATAGATCATATAGGTGTATCTAAAAATATAACTGCAAAGAATTTCTTTCTTTACCATTTACCAAAACTATACTTGGGCTTTGATGCCATGTTGTAGTGGCTTCAGCATCGGCCTAGGACCAAGGCACCCGTAGAAGTTAGAACCCAGTGGAAAGGTACTGTTTTGTGTTGGCAAATGTTTTGTAACCTGTGGCCTCAAATATAACACTGATACAAATAAATTTCTGTCACTGTCACATTTTCAAGCATTACTGGTAAATGACACGATTGGTTGTGGTCCTCAACTTGAGGTAAACCTATTCTAGAATAAAGTGAAGTATGCAAGGATTCTACTGTGAAAATTTTGTAGTCAAATGTTGATTCATTCTAAAGAAACCACCATCAATATGCCTTGTGACGGACAAAATCTGTTGTGTAGCTCTCAATGGGATCTATTTCTATCAGGGCTCGAGAGAAATAAAATGCTAGTACATTTCTGCTTGATTTGGCTTAAGTAAACAAATTCAAGATAAATCCTTCCAGCCAGGAGATACACTCCAGGTGTATCAATTGTATATATCTTTCAACTAGATTGGTTCGTTAGGCATTTTTTAAAATTTCTCCCAATCATGTCACTGCCCTTTCATTCTCACACGGAAATTTGATCACAAAGGCAAACCTGTGTGAATGCTTATTTTTAGATTAGTCACTTCTAGATGAGTAGAGCACAATTCTGTGCAGCAAACAACAGACCATTTTCAAAATGTTGTTACTGAGCAGGTCATCATAACTCACACTGTAACACATTTCAACCAATGTTGAAATGATTTATCTCAACATATCACATTACACGAGAACAGAGCTAACAAAATGAAAAAATGTAAAGATGTTTAAAGAAATACCGCAAAGTGACAACTTGTGCCCATATCCTCAATGTTTTTAGGATACAGTATATTGTAGCTCAATTGTAGGGTTCACTTATTACTGGCACTCATTCCTCATACAAGTATTTAAATAACAGACATAGTACTGCACAAGATCAGATGTCATTACATATCTTCCTCTGTATTTAGGATACTTCAATACACAAGCCATGAAACCAATAGACAGGGCTGAATACAAACAAGTTAAAGAAACTCAGCAATTAAAGTTTGAGCAAATTTGGATAATTCATCCAAGAGTTACAATTTATCAAAGTTTGATTAGGTCCCCATATGGGACACCATCTTTTGGGAAATTGACTATAACTGTAATGTCAAAATTAGAGCAATTGTTTCATTGAATTGTTTAATTTCCAGTAAGTACAACCCATATGTACTTCTTGCTAATTTATGTTGGAATTAAGATGATTTACTTGTGTTTAGGAAGTAGCAAGTCAATTGTTATATTGCTGTCCGAGAAAAGTGAAATTTTATTGAAGTTTTGTATTGTAACCAATTCAACAGTTTATCAAATGTAACATCATAATGGCCAAAAGAGAGTGCCCTGCATGGGGATTTCATCACACTTTGAGAAATCATAACTCTTGAATGACTTATCCAAATTTGCTCAAACTTTGAATGTTGAGTTCCTCTACACTAGCTTCATTGATTGAATCCGTGTTGATGTCTAGGGAAAATTACCCTTCACAAACATTTGCAACAGCAAGGTCCTAGAGCCTATTGTTCTGGCTTAGATCCTCATCCCAATAGCTCAAAACAAAACTTTTTATTAGAGTCCCAAACTTGTTAATCATGATGCATATGATCAAGTTACAACTAGAATAGAGGTGAGTTTCAAAGTATTCCAATTCCACTTTTCAATATATTAAATTAAATTATATATTAAATATATTATATTATTTTTACCTGTTAATTAAAAAAATAATAACAATAAATTTCACACTAAGCTGTCAAGCAAAGCAAGATGCACTCAGGGAATTATGATTTGGACAATGGTACAGGCAACTCCCTCGGGACCAGCAGTTTTCTTTCGTTGTATCAAAATTTTGTTATAACCAAACAGTGAAAGTATATAAAGATATATAATCATTTTGCGACCTGAATGTCTACTTCGTTGTCACAGGAATTTCGTTATTACCATGTTCGTTATAACAGGAATGCACTATATTAAAAACACTAAAGTTGACAGTTGTTCAAAAAAATATTGCCAGAACATGTATCAACGTAAACTTGGTGTAAATGTTTCTGCTTTATTTGAGTGTAAAGTTTGCGTGCGATAATAGTAGCTGTAATTTAGAACTCCACAGTATTTTAGACATTAAGAACTTATGTAATAAATATTTCATTTTATCATTCTTAACATATTTTTTTGTTGTTGTTAAAGGTAAATGACATGATTGGGGGTAGTCCTCACCTTGGGCTGAAACTATTCTAGAATCAAGTAAACTATGCAAGGATTCTCCTGTGAAAATCTTGTAGTCAAACTTGACTCATTCTAAAATAAACAATGTCAATATCACTCGTAGCACGGAAACCTGCTGTGTGGCTTTCTATGGGGCTTATTTTTATTGTCCCTGGATAAAATTAAGATACTCCTATGTCTATGCTTGATTCTCCTTAAGTAAACAAATTACAGACAAATCCTTCCAACTGGGAGATCCACTCCTGCTAGTGTATAGTTGGTATATATTTTAACTCATTTGGTTCTTGAGGCATTTTCAAGTGTTCCCAATCAATCATGTCACTAACCTCTAATGTTTCTGAGTTTATATACTTGTGCAATTCGGCCTCTGGCTGCAAGACATGATTTTCATTAATAAAGACCATGAATTGAAATTAATATTAAAATAACACTAGCTCTACACATTACGTAAAAGGGTCTCATGGAGTTGTGATCTCATTTATACATCCAGAATTTCAATGATCTACCACACAATAAATTTTCTTTGCATTTAGAGCACATGCGTAAATACTCTTCCATACTCGGGTGGATCGCTAAACTAATAATTTTGTCCCAGAAAATAGAGATTCAACAATGATTCAGTGTTGGGTTTATGTACTCAGGTTGTATGTTGGACAACAGTAGGGCAACTTAACTTGTAATGTCTTCAGAAATGTGGACTTAACAAATAAATTAAATCAACGTACAGCAGTCTCGACTGCGAGCGCAGTCGATGGGTATGCCTCCGCAGTCTGCACTTCCCTTCCAATGATTGTAATTTGAAAAGTCTTCAAGTTTATCAGTAGCCAAGGAACCAAAATTTATAGTGATGAATTAAGCATAAGCCCCATGTGTGATCTTGACAAGTTACAGTAATCACAATTTAAGCAACGTTCTTAGAATTACCGTTGCAATTGAGCTCAATTCGGAATGAGGCCTTCGTGACTTTTGACCTTCTACCTCTTCACTCCAAAATTGAATCAGTAAATTGGTGCCTTTATTAGATACTTCTCCCAAGTTACAACCAAATCGGAAAGTCATACTCAGATTTATCACGTTTAATGAGCCAAATTTCAGACATATTTAAGGCCCGGTAACCTTTGACCTTTCAGCTCCAAAATCTAAATCAGTTCTTATTGTGTGCCTCATAATACATACTTCACCAAGTAAACATAAAAATTGACTTGGCGTTCTCAAGTTATCATGGATAACGAGCAAATCAGACATATTTTTAGGTCCGGTACCTTTTGGACCTTTAACCTTATCGCTTCCAAAATCTATCATGTTCATTGGTTGCCTTCATATACATACTTCAGCACTGTTACATGCACAATCGACACCTGCTCTCAGTTATGCAGTAAACGAGCCCAAATCAGAATATTTTAGGTCTAGGTGACATTTGACTTTTCAGCTCCTAAATATTAATCAGTTTAATTTGGTGCTTAATATACAACTCAGCCCAAGTTACATCACAATCCAACAGCCGCTTCAAGTTAGTCGCGAAGACGAGCCCAATTTAAATCCAGACTGATTTATGTCAGTGACCTTTGACCGTTTGACCTTTGAAGTCCAATATCTATCGTTCAGTTTTGGTGCCTCAGGTAGTAACAAAAATAATTCTTCACCCAGTTACGATGAAATTGAACTGGCCGTCTCAAGTTATCACAGTAATGAGCCCAAATCAGACATATTTAAGGCCCGGTGACCCTTTGACCTTTGAGCTCCAAAGTCTTATCAGTTTATTGGTGCCTCATAATACATACTTCACCCACGTTACATGAAAATCCAACTGGCTTTTCTCAAGTTATCACGGTAGCGAGCCCAAATCAGATATATTTAAGGCCCGGTGACCTTTGACCTTTCAGCTCCAAAATCTAATCAGTTCATTGGTGGCTCATAGTACATACTTGGTCCCAGTTACATCAAAATCCGATCGGGGGTTCTCAAGTTATCGCGGTAACGAGATCCGGTAACAGACGGACGGACGGTCAAACCCGAAAACATGATGCCTCCGGCAACTTCGTTGCGGAGGCATAAAAAAACTTAGTATTCTTATTAGATCAATAATGCTGATGAACAATTTCTTGTTTCAATGACAAGAGGGTTTCAACACATCTGGTACTGGTGTGGATTTAAATGAGAGAACATTCTTATTCTGTCATAAAACAAAAGCAATCTGAATAAAATATTAACTAGAGCAGTT
>JZLH01S0020834.1:35411-52367 GCA_001188425.1 Eucidaris tribuloides | reverse complement strand
TCAGAATTTTTGTATCAAAAAGATTAACACTACAAGAGATGATAGTTTGAAATTAGTGACCCTTTGTCGGACCACCAACCTTTTATTCTGTTGAAATCCTTTCCTTTGAGTGATTGACGCATCAGATCAACAACAAAGTACTTAAATAACTACCTAACTAGCTGATAACTTAAGATCTGTGTGTACCTTATCAATGTAAATCAGTACATAGTTTTGTGTGCACTCTTGCAATACACACCGAGATAAAAATAAAACAAAAGATTTAATAATTTGCATTACAGAAAAGGAAATGTACAAATAAGATTTGCAGTTAACTATGAGTAAAGGATGGTGGCAAAACCATCAAGTGAAATGTTGTAATCTTTGTAGAGAATGATTTATTTATAAGATGTACATTATAAATGTACTGTATTTTACCATAGTGTATAACAGTGACCTTGAATTTTACTGATCAGTAGAAAGTTTAACCCGTTGCCTACGAGATTCTGAAAATCCCGTAGAGTTAACACAGGACACATCCGGTTCCCGTAGCCAACGGGTTAATAGTGATGTGTGTACTATCAAATGGAAGAACCATGGTGTATCCACATACCTCCTGAGCATGTTAATTTCAAAAGGGTAAATGATATAATTGTATGTACAGTGACTCGTACATTCCATAATTACATTGATTGCATGATCACAGAATTGATTAATTTATGGTTTTATTTGATTTCGTCCAAATTTCCAGCTCTCTTGAATTATACAAGGAGTTTCAGGAGGAAGCGTACAGCATAGCTCTCCATCCGTCAGGTCTGTACATCCTCGTTGGTTTCAGCGACAAGCTTCGCCTCATGGATCTACTCATTGACGACATCCGGACATTCAAAGAATTCACCATCAGAGGCTGTAGGGAGGTAAGTATCTCAATTTTTATGGATTCATTTGTTGATGGTTTTTCTGTTTAACACTTGATTTTGGGAGTTTATTAGAAAAGCAGCACATTTTTGCAGTTGCTTTGTTTAATTTTGTTTATACATGATTATGTAAGTGCTTTTTTTACCACTGTGATGGCTTGATCGGATTTTTGGGCCCATAACACAAGCTTTGTAATTTCTCATGTTTGTATTTGAATGTCTGCAAAATATCTGCAAAATGGTCCAGTTCATAAACATATAAACCACTTTAGTTATATCAATGATTTATTGATTTAATAAGAAGGTATAGTCAGAGTAGAAAGCTCTTAAAATGTGATTTTTTGTTCTTAAGTAATCTAATTTTCAAAGAACAAGTGTAGTCTCATTCAAAATCACCACAGTTAATAAAAAATAGTTTATGTAAAATGCACTAAAGCATTCAGCATATGTGGTGGATTGTATGCAAAGAAATTTTACAATTTGTGTTAAGGAAATGGAAATATGAAAGCCTTTCTGCTTGTAATATTTATTGAATCAACGTTTTAAGTTACCTAGGTAAAATACATATTGTGCTTATATATCCTTTAATTTCACCTTCTATTTTCAGTGTTCATTCAGTAATGGAGGTCATCTCTTTGCTGCTGTTCATGGCAACGTTATCCAGATCTACTCAGCAACTACATATGAGAATGTAGCCAATCTCAAGGGACATAATGGAAAGGTAGAAACTTGCTAAATATCAGTTCTAGAATTTAAAATGAAATTGCTGACTGTGTTTTTGTTATCAGTAGTCAAGCAATAAACCATTGAGAGCTGCAAACCTGTTTGAAAATTCAGCAATTGTACAATTAAAGAACAATTAAACATAAATTTGATTTTGCAAACACATAATTACACATTCATGCGTGGAATATGAAACAGCATTGTATTTCACCCAGAAACATGTCATTTACATTAAGCACATCTTTTATTTAGGTTAAGCAAGCGATAACAAATATAAACAGTTATATTGTTTGACATCACTGCATCATCTACAAGAACATAAAATTTTTGTTTGTTTGTCATGGAATATTATGCTCACATAATGAATATTTTCAGTCAATACAAATAATCAGTGTAGGTTTGAACTGTACATGTACAAACAAATGCAGAGTAATTTGACAAATATGGCAAGAGTTTGATTGTTGAAAGAGTTCTAGATGAGCATAAGAGTAGCATTGAAAGGCTAATAATATTAATGTGACTGTAGTCTGAATCTTCAATGATGTTTGATAAATCTGGCTAAGCTCTTGGTCATTTGTCGCACTTTTTCAAGTTCTTTAAACTTTATTTGGTCATGTATGTGAAAAAGTAGATTGCCTATCATAGATTCCTTAACTCCGCCTTGTTAGTAAAACTTGCAAACTATGTCACCGACCCATATTTATTTGTTTCAGCTTTCTGTTCTACTTAAATCTGATTTTGAAAAGGTGACATAACTGCTCGTTTACACTTTGTACATGCTAGTTTTGTTTTATTTTTTATTTATCTATTTATTTTATTTTTTTTGGGGGGGGGGAGGGGGTGGGGGCAGATATTTATATTGACACATTTGTGTAATTTCTATATTTGGTTGCTTAAGAATGTTGAGTGATAACATGCATTTATTATTAATTTTCATCAGGTTCGATCGGTTGTGTGGAGCTCTGATGACAGCAAGATAATTTCTTGTGGAATGGATGGTGCCGTCTACGAATGGAATGCGTTTTCTGGGAAACGTGAGGGAGAGAGTGTCCTGAAGTCTTGCAGTTATACTTGTGTGACCTCCACTCCAGACGGGAAAGGCACCTTTGCTGTTGGTTCAGACCGCACCTTGAAAGAAATCTCAGATTCGCAGGTAAAATGAAAAATCTATGGTGATCATAGAATTTAACCAGACCTTTTTTATGCCTCCGCAACGAAGTTGCCGGAGGCATTATGTTTTCGGGTTGTCCGTCCGTGCGTCCGTCCGTTACCGGATCTCGTTACCGCGATAACTTGAGAACCCCCGATCGGATTTTGATGTAACTGGTTCCAAGTATGTACTATTAGCCACCAATGAACTGATTAGATTTTGGAGCTGAAAGGTCAAAGCTCAAAGGTCACCCAAGGCCTTAAATATGTCTGTTCGGCTCGTTACCGCGATAACTGAGAATGGCTGGTCGGATTGTCAGTGTAACTTGGTGTGAAGTATGTATTATGAGGCCACCAATGAACTGATTAGATTTTGCGAGCTGAAAAGTCAAAGGTTCCAAAGGTCATCGGCCTTAAATATGCTCTGATTTGGGCTCACGTTACCGCGAACTTCAGAACGGCCGAGTTGAATTTTCATGTAACTTGGTGTGAAGCTTCGCCCCCCCCCCTATTATTGAGCCACCAATGAACTATTAGATTTTTGGAGTTCAAAGGTCAAAGGTTCAAGGTTCACTAGGCCTAAATATGTCTGATTGGGGCTGTAACGCGATAACTTGAGAGCGGCTCGGTCGGATTGTCATGTAACTTGGGTGAGATATGTATTATAAGGCCACCAATAACTGATTAGATTTTGGACCTGAAGTCAAAGGTCAAAGCGTCCACCGGGCCTTTAATTGTCTATTTGGCTCGATATACCGCGATAACTGAGAACCAGCCTAGTTGATTTTCATAGTAACTTTGGCGTGAAGTATGTATTATGAGCCACCAATGAATCTGAATAGATTTCGCGAGTGAAAGGTCAAAGGTTCAAAGGTGCACCGGGCTTAAAGTATGCTCGTGATTTGGGCTCATTACACCGATAACTGAGAAGCGGGCCTGGTCGGATTGCTCAATTTAACTTGGGTGAATATATATTATGGCGCCACCAATTGGAACTGATTAGATTTTGGAGCTGAAAGGATCAAAGGTCACCGGCCTTAAATATGTCTGATTTCGGCTCCATTACACGATAACTCTGAAGCGGCTGGTCGGATTGTTCATTTACTTGGGTGAAGTATAGTATTATGAGGCACCAATGAACTGATTAGATTTTGGAGCTGAAAGGTCAAAAGGTCACCGGGCCTAAAATATGCTCTGATTTGGGCTCGTTACCACGATTACTGAGAGCAGCTGGTCAGGTGAAGTATGTATTATGCAGGCACCAATGAAATTTCAGAGTTTGAACGGTCAAAGGTTACGATGCCCTGTACATTTAAAGTTTGAATTGGACGGCGGGTGGCGGAGGCATTCCCCATCGGCCTGCCGCGCAGCCGAATGCTCTAGTTTCTTTCATGGATTTGTATAGTAAGTAGTAAATATTTTGTGAAGGTTTGTCTGAAAATATTGCCGTTTTGACAAAAGAATCTGGTGTGTATCTGTGTAGGCATTGCAGATATGTGAGACAAATATCAGTAATCAAAGAATGATTCGTGAATGAAAAGAACAACAGAAAAAAAAATTCAAGAAGCCTCATTAATCAATACATTTTGCTAGTACAAATTAGTGTTCAATGGCATATTAACAATATTTAGAAAGAAACGATTAGGCCTCGATTAGGTCTGTTATCATTTACCTAAGCATAAAAGAGAAATATGCAATATTTTCTTTTTCGTTTGTATTTATTGATTTGTACTTAGTTAGTTGTGTGTGATTGATTAACTTGTATGATAATGTGATTAACTATGTGTTAAGGTATTTATTTGATATCTTGATTACAAGATTAGTTGATTAATAAATCAATTAGAGTGATGTCTTAATTCGTTTATTTTCTTGATTGATTTATCTTTGCTAGATCCTTCGTGAAGTGGACTCCAATGAAACCACACTAACACAGGTGGTGATGTCCCACAGCGGACGAATGCTGTTTGCTGGTACTGGTGGTGGCACACTGCGTTCCATGAAATTCCCTCTAACCATACCAGGAGAATGGCAGGAACACATGGGACATGGAGGTGCAATTACCAAGGTAAAATACCCCTGGAAAATTCTGGCAGTAATTATTTCCCCTGCTCCAGGATCTGCTTTCTGCAAATCAGAGAATACAAATAAATATTTATGACACCAAATATGTGTCAGATATTGTTAAAACTGACTTGTATAAGGATTAACCACACAAGGTGTTGGAATTGCTACAGATTTTCAAAAATCAGAATTTTACAGATAGTGAACAAATTTGAAGAATACAACACTAAATTTAAATCATAGTGCACAAAATAATGCAAAATAGAATTTAGTTATGTATATTACTGCCAAAATGAGGAGGTTGTCTATAAAAATTTTAGGGGGAAGTTTATCCTGTTATAACTTCATCCTAACACCAGTTTGGAGATGTCTTAGAATTGATAACAAATTATTTTCATGTCACTCAAGTTTGTACGTTTAACATGATCCTGTATCTGTTGTTATGTTATTCAGATATTTTACAGAAACTCATTAATGATAAAGAAACATTACTCGGGTGAAATTATTTCAGAGTTATACAGAAACTCATCTTTTGTGAAGACAATATAACTATGGTAAAATTATTGTAATATATCATGGTAACTCTTTTCATGATATGTTATCACTAATCACTTACATTAGCTGTAATATATTTATTACTTTGGCAAATATCATGGAATTAAATAGTTATAATGAAGTACGTGCATTTCCTTGACTTCAGATGAGGATAACCTTTGATGACCAGTATCTCATCACCATCTCTGACGATGCCGTTTTGATGATCTGGAAGATCAGCGACAAAGAGGGGCGTGGCCTCAAGAGAACAGACAAGGAAGTCGGATACGCCGAGGAGATCCTCATCACAAAGTCAGACTTAGAGGAAAAGGTAAATACCAAACACATGGTACTTTAATTTGATTTCAGAAAGTATGTGCTTAAGTCATTACTTGCTTGAGCCTGATTAGTTGCTTGTTACATACATGTATATAGGATATGGGGATTCTGGAAATCCATCAGTTGAATTGATCATTCTGTGGTTTAAATCTTTTTCATGTATAAGTGACCACAACCCTTTTGAATTCTGAATTACTAAAGGACGCTAATGTATGTGGATTGAAATGTTTGTTGAGCTATCTACTGCAAAATGTTGGGGGTTGATATCTTTAGAAGCCCATTTTACCCCTGGAAAGATTGTAGCCAGCTTGACATTAAAGCCCAAGTATAGTTTTGGTCGATCCGACAATTTTTTTTGTCAATCTTTCATAAACATCAAACCTACTGAAAAAAAAATTATAGTGGAAATTATGATGTTTAAAATATTGTAGAACATCTAGCAGTAAATATATTACCTATGGAAAATGTTGGGCCCCCAACATTTTACATTTTGAGTAATTTCTCAAAAATGGGTGGGTTTCAGACCAAGCAATTTTCAGGGCAATGATAGATCTAAAAAAACATAATTGCAAAGAATTTCAATTTTATCATTTACCAAAACTATAACTTGTCAATAAGTAACTGCTTTTGTACCCTCCCTACTCAAAAGTATTGCAACATACATTATAACGCATACATTTTGAGTTGAAGTGGTCTTTCTATAATGATATCCTAATTACGTTTATTATTGGACAATGCAGAATTATTTGAAAAGAAATTAATGAATATTCTTTCTCCTTTCTTCTCCAAGGTGGAGAGATTATCAAATGCAGGCGCACCCACGGCAGAGGGACAGGAACATAAAATTTAACATTTGTTCGCCTCCCTGTATGGGTGGGGTGTTGATTCACACTAGTATCGTAATTCGATTTCATATTTCCCGTGAAACGGTTTGATGGCTGGTTTCTCTGACGCGGCCTCTGAAAGAAGACACTACCCCGCGTAGAAGAATCTATACATTTATATGTATATATTCATGTATAATATATATATTGATATATTTATATATACGTCTCGTCACTTGTCCTTTGTTTAGAACCAAGTGATGGGTGAGCTGAAGCAGCGCGTGGAGGAGCTGAAGATGGAGAACGAGTACCAGCTGCGCCTGAAGGACATGAACTACAACGAGAAGATCAAGGAGCTGACGGAGAAGTTCATCCAGGAGATGGAGTCACTCAAGACCAAGAACCAAGTCCTGAAGACGGAGAAAGACAAGGAGGAGGCCAGGCACGATGAGGAGCTGGCCGAGGCCATGGAGAAGCACGGCAAGGAACTCCAGGATCTAGGTGAGATATTGTCATTCTCTGCTAATTTTTTTGCTATTTTGCTATCATGTTTGGAATCCTGTAATGTTCTTTCCATTATTTAAAGGTAAATCTCTTTATCTTGTTGTTAAAAACATCTACACTATAATAACTGATGAGCTTACTGTTATCCCAATATTTGTAACAAAACCTGTAGTTGAATGGTTATTTAAACATTGAATGATTGTGTGTAGTCAAAATTGTTTTTGAATCTCGGTTTTGAATAATCGTCTTAGCTTATATTGAAGCAGTGTATGAGCATGATCATGTCTTTAAATATGAAAATAATAAGGTTTTAATATAGTGTATACATATAGCAAGGCTCTCTATGGGTTTTACAAGATGAATCAAAATACATATTGAAATATATAATAAATCATTAATTTCATATACAAAGCAATTACATACATGCCAACCAGTAAGATTTTATCAGATTTAGTAAGATTTTTCATCATCGAATTCCACAGAATAATATTTTCTGATACAGTAAATAATTTTTTTTTAAAGAATGTGCAGTAGTTTATAATATATGATTTTGACATAGTCAGATTTTTACCTTCAATTTGCATTAAGAATAAGATTTTTGATATGTATCAGTAAGATATTTCATGTTAAAAGTTTGACAGGTATGCAATTACATTATTAAATCAATTATTTTACTAAAATATGATATAACTAATGTCAATTGTATTTGCTTAGATTGTTAACCAAAACTTGTGTCAGTGTATCATCTACACAAAAGTACTCTTCCATTGAACACATCGGTGGTTAATTAACAAGTGTTATGACACATGTTGAAAAAAAAGATGAAGATAAATTAAAGGTTAACCAGTAGTCAACCAGTTTTTGAGGTAACATTTTTCAAAATAACTGAACTATTATCATTATTATGGCATAATGATTGTAACTATAATATAATTACGCGTGGTTTTGATTTTTCCTCAAAACATGAAGTACATTATGATGATACTAAGCAATGAGGTATAAACCAGCTTGATTGGATATTATTGTATTCACCAGTTTTAAGGTTATTTTGATATGTCATTCATTACTCTAAATCACCCTCTCTTTATCAGAGTCGGCCAACAACCAGAAGTTGATGATAGAGTATGAGAAGTACCAGGAGCTGCAGTCCAAGAGCCAGAAGATGCAGGAGGACTATGAGAGACAGCTGGCTGAGATGGAGGAATCTAAAGAACAGGCCTTGGAAGAACTCACCGAGTACTATGAGACGAAACTACAGGAGAAAACCACTCTCCTTGATCAGGTATAATACCGTTAAGCTAGTTGCTGTATTATTTTGGTTAATTCCAAATTGATTAATCTAACATGAAAATTGGGCTGTTTTTGGTTAACTCTTAATATGTGAAAGCCCCTTAACCCATTTAAGACGAGAGACAAGATATTTTATCATGGGGTCTATTGGAAATGTGTGTTGAAGCAAAATCAACCCGTCTTCAATTGATTAATGATAAAGAAATATTGCTGTTCCCTAATATGTACTATCAGTGTGTGAATGTTCATGATAAAATGATATTATTTTGGCTTCACTGTTATTGTTCACTAAAATAATTGGATTAAAATGGATTTATTTAATCTCTATCAGCATACCAACATTTTTTTCAAACACATATATTTGAATGAACTGGTTGTGTTTCAGCAAAACTTGAAAGAACAGTTAGCTGAAAACTAAAAATTGAAAATAGTTTTGGGTACTGATAGTCAATTGAATAACCTTTAGATATACCACTAGTTTCAGGGTTTTGGTCGAATATTTGTGGTAGCATTTGTTCAAAACAATGTGACTTTTATATTAATACGAGATTCTGTAAATCACCATAGACTTTGTACAGAGCCCATCCGGTTCCCGTAAGCAACGGGTTAAATGATGGCAGTGGTGTTATATTGACAGACAAGACATCAGAGCAGTTTTCTTGCAATGCATTTGCAATTTTCTTAACCATCATTTTTCAGTACAGTTGGGGCAAAGATGATGATGAAAACGCATGGCAGTTGCGTGATGAACAATTTCTATTTGAGGGATAGAAATCCCTCGAAGGAAATTGTTCGATGTGATCATTATTTGTAGTATGTTGCGTTTGACAAATTTAAAGTGACCTCATTGGTCTAATTTCACAAGTGAGTGTATTTTGAGGAAAATTTACAATTTCTTGTTAGTTGTAAAATTTACTTTATTTCACGAAATTGTTTCAATTTGTCAAAATACCCCCATCCCCCACCTTCACATGCCTGCACACTAGTGTTTCCATGAAATGTTCATAGATCTGATAATAGTTTTCATGTGTTTGTATCCGTAGGCAACAGAAGAATCACGGCAACAGCAGCGTGAATACGAGGAGACCAAGAAACAGATTGAGGAGGATGCGGACCGGGAGATTCTGGACATCAAGAATAAATATGAGAGGAGGTTACGAGATGAGAAGGAGGCCAACATGAGACTCAAAGGAGAAACGGGCATCATGAGGAAAAAGGTAAGGCGTAGTGATGATTGGATTTTGTTTTGTTATGTAGCTATTGGATTTTGTTTTGTCATGTAGCTATCTTGTGTCTTTGTGATTACTTTAGCTGCAAAATATTAGCTCAGTAAACATTTGCTGTGTGTGTTCCATTTGAATGTGTAGCTGTGCAGTTTGTTGCGTAAGTATATATTTGCAAACAGAAGTATACTTGCAGTGGAAATATTTACAAATTATTGAATGGCATGTCGAGTTGCATCTGTAAGAGACTGTGTCTTTAGTACTGTTTATCAACTGAGGGCCTGTAACCTACTTTTTGTTAGAAGTGCAATCCTCAAGTGAAAATAATGATGAAAAATGAATAGAAAGAATAATAACAATGATATCAGATAAAACAAAGAGTTATGTAAAGTAAGAAATAAGCATGAGAAGTTATTAGGTGGGTAAATCAGTAGGTGAATTAATAAAGTACAAATTAAACTGCCCCTAAAAATAAATGAATAATAAATAAATAAATAAATAAGTGTATAAATAAGCAAATGTGAAACTATTATCATTTATATATACAATTTTGAATATTAATTATAATTTAATAACATTTGATAGATTACACATTTTACATTCTTGACACAAGTCCTAATTTTGTCTGTTTTCAGATGTTAATTGACAGAAACTTATGTTGACAAATTTAAACTGCAACAAAATGCACATTCCTCAGAATGTAATTTGTCATTTGCACCAATAAATATTTCAAAGTGTAAATGTTCCTTACACTATATATGTTTCTCTTTTCAACATCATAGTTTACCAGTCTTCAGAAGGAGATCGAGGACCACAAGGATGAGATCAAGAAACTACAGAACGAGCAGACCAAACTCCAAGGTGTCATCAAATCACTGGAGAAAGACATCTATGGCTTGAAGAAAGAGATCCAGGAGAGAGATGAGACTATCCAGGATAAGGTATGGACATTGAGGATGTCTGAGTGTGAAATAGAGTTGGCATCGATTAACTCATGAAATCTTCAGCACATTTTTTTTTCAGTTTCAGCAACCCTAATCCTGAATGTACAATTATCACACTTTAAAGTGCAGTATGGTCCTTGTGTCTGATGATGTGGCAGTACACATAAACATCATATGACTTCTCCTTTTTTATTCCTCTTTTCATTGTGTGTGTTTTTACAAACAATAATCTGCAGATAGACATTACAGTAATGTTAAACATTATTGCCCATTTTACTGTGGCTGCTGCCAGTCTGATACAATATTAGCTTAAACTATTGGAAACATACAGCAGAATCTTTGAGGTAATCAAACAATTGTTTTCCTATATTTACACATCATGTAATTTGTACAAAGATTATATTCTACTTGAATAAATATTAAAATGGGCTATTCAAAAAAAACAAAAAAAAATGGTGGCCAGAGACAAACTTATTCGGCAAAAAGAGTCATGGTAAAAGTTTGTATGTAATAATAATACATACATACATTTATATTGCACAAATTCTATATAATTATATTCAAATGTGCATTACCATGTAACATGTATCACAATAATCTGATGTAGGGCTGAGTCATCCCGTTTAATAAAATTTCTGTTTAAACGGTGCTCCTAAACGGGCGTTTACGGATTAAACGATTTTGTCAAGTCGGCAAATCGATGTCAAAAAGAAATGTCGGGAGTTCGGTCAGTTCACTTTTCAGGGTCGGACATTATTAGCGCTAATATCAAGTTCTGTATTGCGCTAAAAAGGATCGCGGGGAGTTCGTTTTTTAGGATCAGACATTATTAGCGCTAATAAGTTTGTATTATGCTAAAAAGGATCGTTGGGAGTTCGTGTTTTAGGATCAGAAATTATTATCGCTAATATTAAGTTCCGTATTACGCTAGAAAGGATCGCGGGGAGTTCATTTTTACGATGAGATATTATTAGCGCTGATATTAAGTTCTGTATTACGCTAGAAAGGATCGTTGGCAGTTCGTTTTTTAGGATCACAAATTATTAGCGCTAATATTGAGTTCCGTATTACGCTAAAAAGAGTATTCGGGAGTTCCTTTTTCAGGATTAGAAATTATTAGCGCTAATATTTACTTCCGTATTACACTAGAAAGGATCGGCCGGAGTTCGTTTTTTATGATAAAAAAATCATTAGCGCTATTACTAAGTTCCACATTACGCTCGAAAGGATCGTTGGGAGTTCGTTTCTTAGGATCAGAAATTAATAGCGCTAATATTAAGTTCCGTTTTACCCTATAAAGAAATTGTGGAGTTTGATTTTGGATGTCTTGTTTTTGAATAGAAAAAAAGGTAAAAATCGTTTACATGTACACGGAAATTTGTAAGCGTTTACACCCTCTGACGGGCGTTTAAACGGTAAACGACCGTCATGACTCAGCACTAATCCGATGTATATGTTATAATAATAAAAATATATATTATTTGATGTAATGTTTTGCAGGAGAAACGCATCTATGACCTTAAAAGAAAAATCAGGAGCTGGAGAAGTTCAAGTTTGTGCTGGACTACAAGATCAAGGAGCTGAAGAAACAGATTGAACCGAGAGAGAACGACATCAAGGACATGAAGGAACAGATTCAGGAGATGGAGAGTGAACTGGAGAGATTCCACAAACAGAACACCCAGCTGGAACTGAACATCACCGAACTGAGGCAGAAACTGAAAGCCACGGAGAAAGAGATGCACATGGAGAGACAGAAGGTGAGAATCAGACGTTTGATTGCAGAGATGGAGGATTTTTAAACAGAAGTGTAAAAGGTTCAGGAGAAATACTAGAAAAAAAAAGAAAAGAAGTTCATTATCTGAAATTCCTTAAAATCAAGCCAAAGTTGTCCAGAAAGTATTGAGACATTCCTTATTTTATGTTGGTGGTGTTTTAGGGGAAAGATTACTTTTTTTATCACTTTGAGTTACAATCGTGAAATAAAAATATCAACAAGTAAGAATCGAGTTACAATTGCAATATTCAAAGTTAAAATAGTGTGTTACATTTCAAATCCATGTGTGTATTCCAAAAACACTGTTCCATATTAAACTTCTGTAGTGTTCTGAAAATAATGAAATATCAGTTAACACTCCCCCCCCCCCTACACACACCTTTCTTTTAGTGAACTGCCATCAAAACCCTTCATGAACTGTAAAGCGGGATTGTGGACACTAATAGTAAAGTTTCATACTTTAGGAACCATTCTGTAGTACAATAGTGAATATTGTTCAATTATGTTATCTTTGGTTTCTTAATCTTTGAATACTGGGCAAATCTTGCATAGGCATTATAAACTTAGCAGGAAATATCAACAAAGTCGAAATTTTGATTTTCTAAATCACTTGGTTATGCCAAATAGTTCAATAGAGTAAACAAAAATTCAGCAGTGTAGATATTTTCTCTAGACCTGATAATCTTGATGTTTAATTCTGTGTCTTTGATACCTGACTAGTATTTGCAGTGTGTATTTTAGGTAGATGTAATGCCATATTTCCTAATGATATCCATAGGTTTATGAGATGTGTAAATATGTGTCAAAACACAGCATGATGAAAAATTATGTTTCTGTCCGTTTATTCCCTGAATAGGTTCGCGACATGGACGCTATCAGCCGTCGTTTCAAGACTGACCTCCATAATTGCGTCGGATTCATCCAAGAACCAAAGAAACTCAAAGAGAGCATCAAACAGCTGTACCAGAAACATGTACAAGATGATACAGTGAGTATTTGTTAAACATGCATACAGTTTAAAAATAGATACACTTATGATAAATTCCAGACTGCACTGAAATGTCATCTGTTTAAAATGTATGTCTTGATAAACTTTTCTTTTTGGTGCCTCTTGATCTTTGTACAATATCTGTCTCTGACTATCTTCTAACTTTTCATACTAAGGACATTTATGTGCACTAAACAAAAGCTGTACACTCTTCATCTTTTTCTTCAGTCTTCTTTTGTTCTTTCTCTCTGTTTGCTTTGATCATAATCTTTCTGTAAATGAAAATTAAAAAAATATGCTAAACTTGTACATCCACTTGAAATTCACCACCAATCATATGTATGGTATCAAAATTCCTGTTTTTCAAAATACTGTCTTTGTTTTGTAATCTCTCCAGATTGAATCAGCCAGTGTTGATGCAGACATCCAGCGTGAGTACAGCCGACAGAGGAAACATCTAGAACAGAGCGTGGCATCGCTGCGAAAGAAACTGGCAAAAGATACTGAAATCCATCGGGCAGATAATGTTAGAATTATGCAGGTATGCTGTCATTACTTTTATATTTTTATTACATGTAGTACTACAACCAGCATAAACCAGTTGGTTCCCTAAAAATTTGTTATTTGGACTGCAGTTTGACCAGAGTCTCATGAAAAAAGAATTTTGATTTTCAAACATTTTGAAGATTACACTGCCCCCTGAAAGAAAATATAAATAAGTGAATGAATGAATGAATGAATGAATGAGTGAATAAATGACTAACTGACTAAATAACTACCCCAAATAACTAAATCATTAGAATGAAAAATGAATAAATAAATTAGATTAACATGAACTTCAAAACAAACAAAGATTCAGTTGTGATATGTAGACTGTGATATATTTATGTCAGCATCTGTAAAAGATGCATAGAAGTGCATAGACTGAGGTTGGAAAGATGACTTTTAAGTTTGTCTTTATTTGAGTAGACAATTTGCAATGCTTTCATTGCACATTTGCTTGAATCTAAATTATTTCTTAATCTAACATTCTGCATCATCCCTCTGTCATCAACAGGAGAATGTATCTCTCATCAAGGAGATCAACGATCTCCGCCGAGAGCTGAAGATCGCGAGAACCCAGGTCCACGATCTCGAGGCCGCCCTGGGAATCAACAAGAAAAACAAGACCCCCGGACCCATGGACCCGATGTCGAACGGCTCCATTCCAAACGGATCCGTCACGTCGGGCCTGGCGAGCAGGGAAGGGAGGCACGAGGAGAACATCAGGATTATTGAGATGCAGAAGGAAGAAATCCGCAAGCTGCGAACGTCGTTGATGGAAGCCGAGACGTACGCATCGCAAAGACCGCCCTCTGGAGCCAAGCTGCCACCAGTTCTTGCACAATAATTCTCAGTCGGACTCTGAAACAAAACTCTCCAGTTTGTGCTATCGCCTTAATCAAACTGATGCATTGGAATTTTTGATAACATTCAATTTACACAGTCAAGGAATATGTACATATCTTTTGTAAATAAGTGGAATTCCAAACTTCCTGTTCATATAGCATTGTTATTAGTAGTACATGGAGATAATTGTACTCAACAACAATTATGACTGCTTTTTGTTCAGGATACTAACTGTAGTAACTTTAAAGAAAAGAACATAAGCTATTCACAGTTGTGTGGAATTCAGTGTACAATATAATATGTTATAGATAAAATGCAGAATATTTATCTTTGTTTATAGTTAATAAGCAACAATGTAAAATTGTAAATATGAATCTATTGGTACAGTGTCAGGAGTTGATAATGAGTGCCTCCATTTTCCGTCCATGTTGATTTCACCGTCACTCCAATGTGATATCATCCGTCAGTGGGGAATAAATATGTGGATGCGTAACTTTGTGGTGAATTTTTACGACAGTTGCTTTTTTAAAGTTAAGTTATACAGAATACTGTTTGAAAGCTTTTAAACATATTTATTAGATGTGAAGTACAAAATAAAAATGCAAACATCTGTATGGTTAGTGGGTCAGGGCCAGGATCTGCACATAAGTAGGAGAAAAATGATTATTTCAGTACAGTGGTTAACAGTTGAATATACTTACACCATGTAACAGCACAATAATTGATATCTCACCTTTTTCCTGAACTGTTGCAAATATATTTTTGTATTTACATGCACTGTCAATTACCACTCAATCATTTGTTATGCCGAGTGTGGTGAACATTGCTTCCTGATGTAATATAATCCTTTGGATGGACGTAAACTAAGTACAGATTTAATGTAACCTCAAACTAAAATATTTCTGAAAGTGCTGTTTGATGTTTAACATTTTTATGTAAATGATGTCTGTGAATTGTATTTCATATATTTGAGAAGTACCAATGTTCTTTCTGATACAAAATTGCAAATAAAATCTGTATAAATGTATGACAGTTTGGGATTGTGGTAATGTGTTCTGGTGTCACTATTCAGAGTCAGTATTGGTTTTCTTTTATATTTATGGCCCATGTTCTCAGAGGTTTTACTTAATACCACATTTTTTTTCAAATTTACACCTAAACTTTTTTGATATTCATTTTTAAATAAAATAAGTGTGGAGAGTAAAAAAAGTGTAAGAAAGCACACATTTTGCTTCTTTTAAATTTGAAATTATTATATTGGTATTTGTTTTGGTTGTTTAAAGGGAGAAGGAGCCAGAACTAACAGGCATAAGTCAAGAAAAAATTGGAGTTCTTGCCAACCAATCAGATCGCACATGCACAGGTCTGGAGCTGGCCATGCGTTACCAATGCATGCCACCTGACGTGTGTTAGTCACGCCGTGGTAATGTATGCACTGTTTGAATCGATAAGCTCCTCCCCTATAGCTGTTTCTACAGGTTTTGTCCCGGGATAAAACTTGCAAAGACGTAAAATAAACACAAATTAATTACTTTTCAGGGCCTTGCTGAGGGTGAGTATCACACAGTACCCCTTATTTAGACTGTCTTTATCACCATGTACCATAATTCTCACAATACTCACAATGTCATTTATTTTCTTAGCTTATGCCCGTTAGTTGCTGGCTCCTTCTCCCTTTAATAGAAAATGCTTCCCATAGTTCAATCTAGGTTTAGACTGGGTGTTGGACCTCATTTCGTCAGTTGTCCGACACAAGGGCCCTAGCATATGTTCCTGGCAGAAGGGCCTTAACAGTGAATTTTCTCCAATTTGAGAAATATTGCGTTATTTGATATTCACACTTAACAGACTGACAGAAGGATCTAAGAATATCACACTACTTTGATTTCATGTGAAAAGAGCCAATGGTTTTCAAGTTAGAGACAATTTAGTTTTAAGGCCCTTCTGCCGGGAACATCTGCTACGGCCCTTCTGTAGGACAACCAATGATTTCTGAATATGGGTCATATTGTTTTACATTAATGTTACATAACATCTTCCTTCCAAATATGTGCCAGAGGTGTGATGTGTTATTTGCATCAAGGTGGCTTTGCTGATGTGAATGGGTGAGTGAATTGTGTTACATACTATCAAATTGAAGAACTACCAATAAAGTAAAGCAAAAATGCTTGTTTCCAATCATCCATTATCAAGATATAAACACAAACTCTTTTTTTGCCCATGGTGTTTGAACAAAAAAAATTGGTATATCAAATGTCGACATATTTGCCCAAGTTTAGTTTTAGGGATTTTTTTTATATTTGAAAGCTTTATGC
>JZLH01S0020832.1:1536-18311 GCA_001188425.1 Eucidaris tribuloides | reverse complement strand
CAATTAGGCACAAAGATAAAACAACAAAACTCAAATGAACAAATGACCTCCCCTCCACCCCCACCTCCCTCCTCCTCCCACCACCTCCCTCCTTCCCCCTCCACCCCACCTCCCTCCTTTGCCCCCCACCTCCCTCCTCCCCCCCCCATTGGGTTTGGGGAGTTGGATTGAGTTGGGAAAAAGAGTGACACTCTGCCCACATAATCTTGACAGTTTTCTATAGCCATCATCCGTGTGATTGACAAGTCTCCAGAATCTGTCAGAGTCCACCAGGTATTGGAGATACCATGAATTCCTGACCCTGTCAATTTCACTTGGGTGTCTGATCATCAGTCAAAATCAAATTGATCACCTGAACCAGCTCACCTTGAACTCTGCCTAGCTGTTCCAGTATGTGATTCCACATTCTAAACGACAATGTTTGTTCGTTTGCAGCCGGGCGAAACCCCAACGACTCATTCAAACCCAGACAAGGCCACCAAAAAAGAGCCGACATGACAAAGGGATGCTACCTACCTTGACACCAGAGATCACATCCATCATATTTGTCACTAAATGTCGTGAAATGTCATGGAATATCATGAAAAGTTAATTGTCATGTAATAGCCTAATGCAGTTTGATTGCTCTGTTGTTTTGCTCTGATGCATGCATGCATTATTTTAGTCTGGCTTCCAGACGTTTAGATTAATCCACCCTATATTGATAAGGAAACTGTTATCCTCAGTCAACTGCTTTGACTCAAACTGGTCTGCTGTCGCAGGGGGTGTGTGCGGGTGCAAGTTCTCGGAGGGAGAAAAAGTCGCAGGGTCTGGGATCGAGACTAGCATTATTTTTGTTTTGTTCTGCATTATTACTGAATTGTTCATGAATCATAATCTGCCAAATGTTTTAGCAGCCACTCGTTCTGTAATAATTTTGCCAGCGAAACAAACTCATTCAACATTGTGTTCACAGTTTTTGGGGGGGGGGGGGTAGGGGAGGGGAGTGGAGTGGGGATATATCTCATCCACGTAAAAACTTGACTCTTCCGTTCAAGTAATACAAATTCAATTGATTTACTGAACAAAAGTAGCACTTACATTGTAAATTAATAAGTAAATTTCATGATTTTTTATATACCTCAAACTTTTTTTGTGGGGGGGGAGGAGGGTTGTGTGTCAAATGCTGACTGTACAAGTGCCACCTGACTTAAACCTTGAAGCTTCCAAAATGCTTCCAAAAATGCAGAACCAAAGATATTTTTGTAAGTACCCAGTGACTGACTTTGAATTAAAGGTATTGGCTAACATTTACCACAGTTGAAAAAATCCGAGCTACATGATTCCCCATGCTACCATTGTCTTTGATAAGGTCTAAAAATGACGCCCTGGAAAAATTGTATTTCAAAATGATTATTTGGTGCTTTAAACAAGTGAAAATCATGAGTTGATTGGATTCACCTGCCCATTTTCTCCCATAGACTTACTGTGTGTACACATACGCTATTTAACTCACCCCCGAGTTTTAATATGTTATTTCATGCATAACTTGCCATTGGCCAGTGTAACTTTCCAAACTTTATTCTTAGGTGTTTATTTTCCATCATGAACCTACTATGTATTCAGATATCAAAATTTTAACAATTTTTCTTAAACGAAGTCCACAATGTTAGCCTATCACTTTAAGGTGCTTATAAGACTGAGTGTCCTCTTGCTTTCTTATGGCATTGGCAAACAGTTCTATTCTGGATTTGATGTTCCTGATCTGATCTTTCCATCTGAGTGGGGGGGGGGGGGGCATCATGTTCTTGCTGTTGAGAAATCATATTAATATGCCTGGTATTTGGTGTCAAGAGTAAGGCATTCTGTCAACAATTCCACACCAAATCAATTGCTGCTTGTTGATTTCTTGGGTAATGGTCTTGTTCATTCTCTTGTACCCAATAGAGTAATGCATTGGTATGTGTTTCTGTAACATGTGTGTGTATTTGATCTGTAATTAATGTAAAGCTTTGTTTGCAAACACATATCTAATACTAATTACCAGTGTAGTAACCAAGACCAGCATCAAGGCCAATTTTGGTGGCCTCGTTCTAGGTCTCGGTCCGAGTCACCTGTACAAACCCTATGGAAAGGTTGTGTTTTGGAGTGGCCTCGGTCCCGGAACCTGTGGTCTCAGATACAATGCTGCTAATTACTGTTACTCCACTGCATCCCCCATTTTTCCGTAATGGGGACAAAGACTGAAATTGAGATATGAATAGTATCTGCATGCATGGCCTTGTAGAAGGTGAAAAGAAAGTTCACAACATCTGTGTGCACAGCAAAAACAGACAGACAAACACTTTGACAAACACTAAACCCATTGTACACTTGACCTCGTACACAGAGGTTGTAATTATTTTCACACGAAGATTGAAAGTTGATTAGGTTTGCAGTACACAACTTCTTTACTTTATATTTTAAATTACAGAATTTCAATCAGCAGTACAACGAGCTAAGATAGCTTCTTTCACGAAGCTGTAATAAGTATGACAAAAATATGTAA
Source organism: Eucidaris tribuloides (assembly GCA_001188425.1). Taxonomy (NCBI): domain Eukaryota; kingdom Metazoa; phylum Echinodermata; class Echinoidea; order Cidaroida; family Cidaridae; genus Eucidaris; species Eucidaris tribuloides. The sequence continues at coordinate 15,784 of JZLH01S0020832.1, read as the reverse complement.
TTATGTCACCTCATTTTGTGACCATGGACGTGATTGCTCTCTCTGTGGGCCATGATTCTGCTTGCCCTGCAAAACATAGGTTAAAAGGTAGGGAATCTCATTTGCATGCCTCCCGCAGCACAGCAAAACATCACTCATGCCAATCAGCTATTGATAAAAGACATGTCGGTGAAATCTTAAAAATCAGAAATTACTGGTACTTAGAATTTGAAAAATGTTTTAAAAACTAAGTGCCGTTTAGTGTATGTTTTATGTAGGCCTATTCGCAAGACCATTATTCAGATCAAAAGTATTAATGGTCACTATAATTTAACTGAAAGTAAGTGTCCAGCTCCTATACTTTGCTAAATGTTAATAGATGGTATGTTCTTCCATATGTACCAGAGTACACAATGTTAATTTTTAAGCATGCAAAAGAGAATGAGGAATACAGTAATTGAATTTGTTGTTCCCCTTTTATGTGAAGAAGAACCAGCCTCAATAAATCACTCAAAAACTAATAAGTCAAAGAAATCTGACATTTTGTCATATTTTTTTTTATGATTTAGGGAAATCATGCTCATTCTATATGGATATCTTGGATATTTATTGATCAGAATAAATAACTTAACATATTCTTTTAACTGTTGTATTTTTCACACCAATATCATACAAATAACATTCGAATGGATGTTCAGTGCACTTTTATATCTACAACTTTGGACAAAGCACTTGTTAAATTTACACATGTAAAAAGTTACAACTATTTGAAATTGACATTACACTCACACAAAAACTGCTCATTGTGGTAATATAAAAAAGTGCTCGCCAGTGTCACATATTAGAGTTAAGCAAAAGTCATCAAGATTTCTGTTAATATGACAAATGAGTGCTACGGAGATCAAAGTTTCCCACCTTTGTGTGTTGAGCTCCCACATGGGTTCAACTTCCACCCATTGTCTATTGTCCTCCAGGCTGTAACCTTGCCCCCAGCCTTGGACCCTTCCCACTCTTCTCTGCAGTGAGAATGACCTCTGGAGGTCAAGCCCAGGGTAGCAGGGGTCATTGTCTTCAGGTGTATGACCCCCACGACTAGTCCTGGCTGTTACCTGTTTGTCTACTTATCACACTGGATAGAAGTTCAGATATAAAAGTTAACTACATAATTGTGTTGCCAAAACTGCCTCCTTTCATCGGTTGTCCGGCAGAAGGGCTGTAGCGTATGTCCCTGCAGAAGGGCCTCAACAGTAAATGTTCTCTAACTTGAGAAATGTTACCTTATTTAATATTTGCACTTAACAGACTGACATAAGGATCTAATGTGAAGAGAACCAATGGTTCTCAAGTTAGAGAAAATTTAGTGTTAAGACTCTTCTGTCAGGAACATATGCTAGGGCCCTTCTGCGGGACAACAGACGAAATGTAGCGATGGGTTGAAAAATGTTCTTTAATGTCACTTATTACCCTTTCGTCATCATTACTCCCTACTCCCCATGAATTAGTACCACTCTTAGCATTTTAAAAATCTTGATAATGTGTAAATTTGTATATCTAATGATTTCTGTAATGCATTTGAGGAGACAGTCCTTGCAAAATCAGTCGTGATTTTTATCTACCCCCTCCAAAGGTTTCTTCTTATTATGGTTTATAGTTCTGGTCATTATTATTGTATCTCATGTGATTAATGTATTTATATGCATATATGATGTATTTGGAATGATATGTGGAAAAAATTAAATTGAAAATGGATTGAACTGTCAATTTTCTGAAACAGTTCAAACTTAGTTTGCATCAAGGTTCTGTAACAAATCTAACTTAGTCCAAATCATGATCATTGAAAGAGATGGAAATAAATATTCTGGGGTCAGATTTTTATTTCCTTCTTGAGAAACACAAACAAACAAGTTCTAGAATTAATGGACATGTATCTCTGTGGATCAGAGTCAGGAAATATCTTATTTCACATATCTGCACAATCGATGTCACATATACAATACCAGATCATGTGATTGGCTGAATTGCTTTTCTCGAATTTTATTTGCCTCGCCGCCCGAGCGTTGGTTTGTCAGGAAAGGGGGATTATTCCTCGTTAAAATGGCAAGGCCACTCGATGATTTTTCACACTTGTGAATCGACACTTAGCGTGTCGAATTACTAATTGGCAGGAAAAACGGCACAAATCGCCCGATATCGCTTTGAGTAGCTCGTCAAGGTCGGACGGGAAACAATAGAAGCGAGCCAAATCTGCCCAAAGTTGATGGCGTCAGTCATGCTCAGCCCCATAAAAGATTTGAATTAGTGGGCCGCTGATAATTCATGTAAGTGTGGAATTATGATTGGAATGACTTTGTGCTTAAGTACGGCACTAAAAATAACCCCTCTCAAAGCCATCCTGTTATGGAGGATTTCTATGTGTGAACTTGTATACAATATTCATCGCATCATTTTGTGATGGTTATTGTTTTCGGTTTTGGTCGTCCATCCATCCATTCTCTGTCCTCCATCAAATTTAATGACGCCATCAGAGTTTGATGGATGAGTTTGATATTTTGTTAGTCACACTGTCAACATAAAATGACTATTTCACGAACTTTGAAACAATTATCGACTTAACTTTTAATAAAAACACCAAAAACAAAACTAGGATGGACATTAATTTTCCCTGGTCCAAATGCAAAAATTATCGATCATACATTTAGTCTAAAAAAATGTATTTACAAACAGGATTTTTTTTTTCAAAAGTGAGGCATGAGTGAGATTGTGAAGACCTCATGTTTCTTTGATTCACACCATTTATAGATTCACAGACAAACATATAGACACAGATACAGATAGACATGCATACATACATACATACATACATACATACATACATGCATACACACACAACTTTTGATTACAATCTTGTGAAGATATCTGAAGTTATGACAAATCTTTTGGAAGTTTTGTAGATTGATAGAATATTTAGAAATGTGAGACAAATGTGTAACTATGTTTTTCCTATTTCACACAAAAATGTAATTAAATGTTCAATTTTTTGAGGAAAATGTTACATACAAATATATTAATTTCATGAGTGATATCATAGGGACTGTCCCTCTGTTGTGTCCTGAATATAAAAGTGAAACCAACAATTGCATTCCTGTCATACTCATTGGCAGTTATTGAAAAAGTCTATTTTTGGTGCAGCTTGTGCCGGCGTCACATTACGAGGTAACATAATTGCAAAAGTACATTTCAGTTTGTAAAACATCAAAAGAACATGTCTACCATATCGTTATTTGTTCATTGAATTGAAATGAAAGGAATTTCATTTCAAAATGATGTTGATCAAAGAACAAAATGACAAGACAAACGTGAAGTGAATAAGCAAAAACTTGTTTCATAGTCTTTGATTTTAACCCCCCCCCCAAAAAAAAGACAGAAAAGGGCAACGGGTGTCAAAATTCCTGGAGTGCATCACAAGAATCGTCAAGGACATGGAATCACTGATACGTGGCATTCGTTTTAATAGTCTTCGCGGCACCGCCGAGTCTAAAACAAAATCAACAAAGTGATTAGTGCAGTGTCACGGCCGGTTCTGCGTTCTATTTGGTTTGTAGAAGACCTTGGAAGTAATATGCTTTCAACTTTATGAAATAAATTGTTGCATGTAACCACATATCACGATCCATTCGCACTTATTCTTGCATCACTAATTCCCGACATCAGTCGCAGTGTTTGTTTTGGCTCGTCATTTGCACGTGATAAAATTAAGTTCATGTCTCGTCTGTCTACACATGTTGTGTATGTGTATTTTTATGCCATTTTTAGAGATAATTCACAATCATATGACAAATAAAGAGCTCAAGCTGTATTATATCTCTGTTTTTTCCTTTGATATTGGGAGCATGTTTCACAGGTTTCTTCTCTGAGCATGCTGAGGATTCAATACTTATGCACATCAGTTGAAATCTTCTGCAGCATCGATCTGCAAGGCATTAAACATTGACCATTAGAATGCAATTCTGTGCGCAAATGCATTTTTGGCCGATTGGACAAAAGTGGGCTGTGCTCACTCATGCGTGAAATACTTTCAAAACCAACCGTGTCATAAGATAGCTTAGGTCCAAGGTAACATATTCATATAAAAAATAATTTCAAAATCTTGATAATTTTTTTAAATAAATTTTTTACTCAGTGTTTACTTTTTTTGATACACACTGTATAGTTATAGATTATATGCATAATCTTTCCCACTTCTAATTTGATTACAGTCACTTCATTTCTCACCAAATCAGTTTCAACATCCTGATATTATATCATATAGAAAATGTGGAGTAGTACATGTACTCCATTTTCCAACACATTGGAAAAATTTTGTTGATAATTAAATTGATTTGGATTTATTAAACCCTCAATAAATTGAATGCCACCATCTTTTGAACATTTGAAATAAAATATATTACTATTTTAAAAGCGTCATTTTTTCCACGAAATTGAAGAATCTATTAATTGTGCTCCAGAAAATGGTTTCTCCCACAACAGTTCTAACCCAAACTATATTGCCATGCTTTTGCAATAGGAAGCAAGTGAAAAAGGTATCATTTCTCATAAAGAGCAAATGCCAAAGAATGATGTTAAATGCAGGGGGTCTCCTTTACATACCTAAAAATTAACATTTGGGTAACTATACTGGGAAAAAAAGGAAAATACCATCTAAGAAACTTAAAGTATAGGGAGCTAGAAACTCAGTTTTAGTGGAATTATACAGTGACTGTTCGACTTGATTTGAATTATTGTCTCCCTGAAACAAAAATTCCTGGCATAGAACATACACCAAATGCTGACTGGTTGTTTGCACACTTTTCAAATTCTAGGTAATTACTCACCCTCAAATTTCACAGACATGGCCTTCATCAATAGTCTAAGGATATGAGTAATGTTTGCTGTGCTGGAGGAGGGGTGCAAATGAGATTCCCTGCCTTAAAGATGTCTTTAAGGGGGGGGGGGTTCCATAATGTTGAATGATCAATTGCTGTCAGTGAGATTCACGGCCAAGTTCACATGCAACGCTTGCACGTCAGCTTCAAGTCAGACAGCCTAATGAGAAAATAATCAAGTAGTTGAAGGACTGGCCACGAGTTTATCTCGATGATCTAATGAGTCCAGCATCGCGCGGCCATTAATATCGGGGGAAACCAACTCATTAGCAATGTTGATAAATGATGCAAGAAGCGCAAGAATGTGACGGATGGCGATTCTGTCTGCGATACGAGAAAGGGATCGGTGTATTATGATAGGCTATCATTTCTCGTTTGAGTTTTTCTTTAACCTTCGCAAGGCGTCGTCTTATCTCGAACGCCAATGTGGCTGAAGAAATTTTGGAATGTTATGGACAAAACAGAGAGAACATGAAGGTCAATATTGTGACGAGATTCGCAATAACGTCTTGGCCAGTTGTGACATTTGGAACAAGCAATTTAACATTCTTGTTGACTGAATGTAACTAGAGGCTATTAACTCTTAAAGCTACTGGCTAAGATTTACCACAGTTAAAAAAATATGAGCCACATAATCCTCCATGCTCCAAGTGTCTTTGATAAGGTCTAAAAATAAAGCCCTGCAAAAAGTGTATTTCAAAATGATTATTTAGTGCTTTAAAAAAGTGAAAATCGTAAGTTGACCAGATTCACCTGCCCATTTCCTCCCTTAGATTTACTGTGTGTAGATCTAGGCTATTTTTCACTCGCCCCTAATTACTAATTGTTTATTCACTCATATCTTGCCAGTGGTAGCATAAATTTCCAAACTTGTGTATTCTAGGGTGTTTATTTGTCCATTTGAACACTACTATGTAGCTCAGATAGCAAAGTTTGGCAATATTTTAATTTGAAGCTCCACAATGTTAGCCTATTACTTTAATATTCCAGAGAAATTTCAGGTCTATGTGTATTGTATGGTGCATAGTTTCACATTTGGCACTGTAAAGGATAAAGCTGCGGATCACAAATCTAAATACCACATTTTATATTTGTAAAACTTAAATTCTTCCATTTTCTCTAATTATTCAGTTTTCTAAAGATTAAAATTTCATTTTCTTTATTTTTTATATTTCTAGAATTTGAAATTCTGCTTTCTGAAATTCATAGTTTCTATTTTTCTCCTGTTCCCTCAAATAATACAATATTTTTTACTGGCAATTTACCAAGATTATGTAATTTATGTAAGATTATTCACCAAATTGTTTTCCACACAGCCGTTGATGAAGTTAGGGATTACAATATAAAGAAAATAACTCTTGATCATTTATACAAAACAATTTCACTTTAATTTAAATTTTGTAACTTCTCATAAAAAATAACATATTGCTAAAACTTTCTTTCAAATCCATGCTGGAAAAGATGCATTTTGAAAATATTTGTTTTGCTCTTTTCTCTCTTTTCAACACAATCATGTTTTTGTTGGTGTGAATTCCATGCTATTTTGCATTACATAAAACTCTGGTCTCCAAAAACATCAGATACACCTGCCCCCGCTCTCTGTACAGAAAAAGCAACCACAGTTCATGAAACGAACAACATATACCTAGTGGCGTAAATATAACATTATTTTCTTCTAAGCTTTCAAATCTATACATCTGGGAAACTTTTACTCTACTGTGACCAGTTTTGGATTGAGGGGTGTGAAAATATTGAAAGATTACAAAGACAAGGGTAGAGAATGGGTACAAAAATGACGGAAGAAGGAGATATCCCTGCAGGGCGGGCTACCACTCTACTGAACTACACCCCTCTCGCTGACACGCCCCCTCCCCTTCTCCACCCCCACATCAGATATACATATTAGGTTCAGCCTTGCTAACATAATCCGTCATATCACATGACATTATAATCCATTTCAACTCAAACCCCATTGTCAGAATAATCTTGCTATGTATTGACTATTCTCGTCTTCCTAATCTCGCACATACTTTGTGGAAGTAGTATATAAAATGTGTCATTGACATTAATCACACTGACTAATGGCAAAAACAACAAGATGCATTAATGCAAATCATATTTTCCCTGATAAACATAAAACAAAATTAGGCCTATGTTTGTAGTGACATCCGTAACAAAACAATTGACCTTATGGTCATTAATCTATTATAGTAGATCTGTCATGGTTTCGGAAGTGAATTTTGAATAACAATCATCACAAAGATTAAGAAACTTACTAGAAAGTAAAATGAATTCTTAAATTCAAGCAATCATATAAAAACAGATTGCAAATTCAAGCAATCATATAAAAACAGATTGCATTGTTTTTGTATTGTTTCTGGTGATGACATTAAAGATAAGTGAGTTATATATTTTAATCAAAGTTTATATCATTATAGATACATACATTTAAAAACAGTGGCAAAATATGTGATGAAATATTTGTCAGATATTCTGTCACCGCAGTATAATACATTTCTTTGACCTGTGGATGTGATCATGCAATAATTTATGAAGTCTGCCAGTGAGATAATTTGTTTTCCAATCAGAAATGAGAAAACACAAACTTATGCAAAACTAAAAATTTGTTGCATTGCTATTTTGAATTGTTCATTTCTTGCTTGTGGTAACACACATCAACTGCACAATACTTATTTTCTTTTAACTAAAGCCTTTAACGTCCACCTACACTTTGCAGTTGAGCATTGCATTCATTTTGGCAGTTAGGGTGGAGTGGGCACTAGTTTAAAAAAAAAATGATTATCCTTACTCAGGAAGTATTTATTGCAATTCACACAACCATTTTTATGTAAAGTATCAAATCCTCGCCTGATGTTTTCTTCAACAGTGCATGACAGTCACTATACAGTCCATGCACAATAAATAATAAACTAATTGAGTCTACAGCCTCATTTTCTGTTACTGTTCATTTGTTGTCTTGCTTTTCTTCAACCTCTGGTCGCCCCAGTTACACATTTCTCTGTCAGATTCTAGGTTTTTGGATCAATCAGTTAGTAACTCATTGTATCGGACAGGAGCGTCATAGTTTCATGCTCTAGATATGGTGAAAAGAGACAAATAAACCAGCAATGAAACAAAATTTATAAATAAAATCTACCTCGTTGCAATTGACATCATTGATGTGTAGTGATTTCGCTCTGCAATAGTGTATATTACTTTGATATTGTTCAGTAATATGGCTAGCCCTACACCCCACCCCTCCCCATCACAAGTAAGTATGTGTGTGTGTGTTTGTGTGTATTTATGTCTGTCTTTTTGCTCCTGATTGTCATTTATCAACATCGCAGTGTCTCATCATCCTTGGGAATAATTTCCGAAAACCGGGCTGACTGTTGTGGTCAAACAAAAGATGAGGCGAGCGATACTTCTGTTTTTGTGCCAGCCTCAGAACCAGGCTATTAATACAACCAATCAATAATGCTAACGTAATGACACTCAAGGTCTTGGAATATGTATCTTATTTTGTATGTGTACGTTTTTGTGTTTGTGTGTGTTTGTGAGTGTGTGTATCTGTGTGTGTCTGTGTACTGTATGTGTTTGTTCTATGTTTGTGCATAAAAACATAGATTAAGATAGACAGATAGACAGACAGACAGACAGATGGATAGATACACCCTGCATATAGATCAGATAGATAGATATAGATAGATAGATAGATAGATAGATAGATAGATAGATAGATAGATAGATAGATAGATCAAATAGATAGATAAATAGATAGATCAGATAGATAGATAGATAGATAGACAGATAGATTTATCTTTATTTATTTATTTATTTCAGATTTCTTTTACCAGGTAATTCCAATTCAGTGCCGAAAAGGCCTGCTTTCCAAGGGAGCCCCGGAATTACAATAAAACAATACAAGTCAAATGAATATATTTACAATTAAAAATGCTTATACAATTACAAATATTAAACTACAAACACACAATACAAAAAAATAGGATAATGTACAAATTATTCAAACAAACGAATAATCATAGACCCACGATTCAACACCCCACCCCATTCAACTCTCTCCTCCACTTTCATCCCTCCCCCCCCCATTCCCTCACCCTACTCCATATAGATTACATTCAGTTATGCTAGCACACACAAAAAACACTATTATCAATTAAACTCACAGGTAGATAGATAGATAGATAGATAGATAGATAGATGTAGATAGATAGATAGGTAGATATATACTAGATAGATAAATAGATAAAAAGAAAAATAGAAAAAAAGAGAGGTGGGTAAGTAGATAGAAAATAGAAGTATACACTACATTTTTGCATGTTTGTACTTGTATGTAAACATGAAAAAAAAAGTGGATGGAAAATATTGTCGCGCAAACAATGTCATAGCACATACATATGTTATTTGCGTAGGTCTGGGTGAAGGCCACAAATTTTGTTTGCCCACAGAAATGCCAAGAGTTTTTGTGCGGGGGAAGAGAAAAAGACTTTTTCTTTTCTTTTTTTGAAAATGGATGAAATAAAATAAGGAGGAAGCCTCATAACAACCTTGGTTCTGATTGATGCTTGTATGACGTTGAAAGTTGGATCTGATCTCCTCGGCTGGTTATGAGTCGGCTGAATCTGGCAGGAAGTTTCCAAAGTTTGGGATGGTGATCATTGTAAACTTCTGATCTTTTTGTCTTTGACGGGGTTGAAGGCCGCTCGTTAGGGCCCAATTAGCGTGATATCTGTGTCGGTCGTCGTCATCGTCAGGTTGACAAACATGTTCGGCATCAAGGTTAGGAACGTGGGGCCAGCTACCGGGTCATGAATCTCGAGAATTTGTAGATTTCAAATATAGGGTAATGCTATTGTCTTACTGCGTAAGGGCTGCTAATGAGCATGGAGAATATAAGTACTTTGGGCCTTTGGGCGGGAAAGCCACAAATTCTAACCTTGATCTTTTATACTGTAGTCAAAACAAGTATGGATTTGTGATTTCCATTGGTGGCATGTCAAATGAGACCTGTTTGGTCAACAGGGTTTCTATGTCGTGGCAAAATTAAATAATTTCATTGAAAAAGTGTGATTTCTGCAAATTACTTTTTCCATCCCAAGACAGGAAACTTTGAGTGTTTGTTTATTTCTTTGTTTTTTTGTTGAATGTGTGTCTGTGTGTGTGTGTGTGTGTCTGTGTTTGATTAATTATGGTGGTGGTGAGGTGTGAGTATGTTTGTGTGTGTGTATGTGTGTGTCTTTGTGTTTGTGCCCATGCTTTTTTTCAGACCTGTATTACAACCATTATCTCTATATTTGATTGAAGTACATTAAAGACATATGGATGTGCAAGGTAACAAAATAAGGAGAAAAAAAGAAATTACCAGGTTTTCAAGTTTAATTGATTCATAGATATTTCTCATTTCCTTTCAAGGAAAGCATGACATTTGATTTTAATTAAGTCTTTCTGTTCAGTCAAATAAGTTGTGAAATTACACACTCCATTCCGAGAAGAAGCATATATTTCTACCCTTCCTGGCAATAATATATTACAATACTTCGCTCTACCCTGTTTGCCATGAAGAAAGAAAAAAAAATAAAAAAATAAAACATAAAATAAAATCATAGAAATCATGCCACAAGATGCAAAATATAGAAATGAAAATATATAAAAAAAAATATGGCCCTGGAATAATGCCAGAAACTTTAAACGGCAATGAATAGAATGAAAGCCTGATGTGGCCGAAGGTCGTTTACTGAAAAATATTCAGGTCGCTCAAGGACTCATGATACTCCTCCAATGCCATGTACTTTTGGCTCACAAAAGAAGCGCAGAGGGAAAGCATTTGACGTAGGCTTTTTTCGTCCATCCGTCCGTCCGCGCCAGATTAAATTTTCCATTCGGTGTTTTCAGCGCCCGACCGACGATCGAGAACTGTGCACACGTTTATAGTCGTGTAAACATATATCCCTATATTTTCATATTTACTTGCGTTGTGCGATTGCCCTCTTTTGTATAATTCAATACCCCATATGTTTGTTCTGTTTCTGGCCGTCCTTCGCTGGCATGTCCTTGATGCGATATCTATAAAATATATATATTTGTCTTTCTTTGTTTAGAAATTTAATTTAGCGATGGCCTTCGTTGGAAAATGAATGTATTCGTCAAAAATGGGATCAGTTTACTGTGTGCTGCTTAGAGCCCGCCGTCGCGCGTTTCGCCGATGCTGCTCGAATTTCCAACAACCCAATCTTCTGTAGATAACACAACATATTACATTGGATGAAATCAATTTGGACTGAATGATTCGTTTTTGCTTTTCAAGATTATTTTTGGCTCTGCGGGATATATTTTTGACGCTGCCATCCTATTTCAGATACGTATGGTTTAAATATTGATACGAGCTGAGAAAAAATAACGCGAATATAAGACCTTGTCAGGATTTTAACTTGTTTTTGTTTAAACTAATACAAAAAAAATGTCAATACTATGGTTTCATAGATATTGAATCATTTAAGGAAATGGGGGATTAAGTTATTTTGAGGAGTAAAAACTTTTTGAAATTTGAATCGGATATGTTTGTACTGTCCAAGGTCTAATAGTTGTCAAGAATACCCTAACAACAATAACAACAAAAAAATAGGACCAACCATTTCTGTTGTAACAGTAGTGTGTACTTTGATTGTATCATCATCAAGTTGTGTTACATGCAGTTTTCTTTTGATGAGTGTAATACTGTATACGCCATTTATTTCATGTCCATATATTTTCGCGATTTTGCTTCAAGACGGGGAATTTGCGAGAGTATGTTTTCGTGATTTTATTGTATTTGCATTTACTTTGTACAGAAATGTCAGGAAGTGAAAATTTTCGCATTCAGTAAGTCACGAAATTCACGAAAATAAAACCACAGCGAAATATTCAGCGTATATAGAGTATATCTTAAATATTACAATGTCACAACGGTATAGTCTATGTAGGGACAGTGATTTTCCGTTTTATGGGTAAATCAAACGGAAAATTCGTTTGGTTCTTATACTTTTCATGTAAAAATTCATGGAATTCACCTCTGCAAAACGGAATTCATGTTTTTGCTGTGTACATTTTCTATGACAAAACGGAATTTCCATTTTTAGATCGAGTTGAAACGGAATTACAGGTTTTCAGAAACGGCAAAGACCATTTTTTGAAACGGAAAATCACTGTCTCTATCTATGCACAGAAATTGTTTTTATTTTCATTTATTTCAGGTTTGCAGAGACTTGCTGTTTCATGGTATATGTGTGTGTGTGTGTGTGTGTGCACATGTGTAGTTTAACATTGCCACCATCACAGGCACGATTTATGCTTTATTGATGAGAAGGAAGTGTCTTTGTCCTTGGGCCTCGTAAAATCTGGGTTAATTGACGATGAAATATAAAAGTTCAGACACGAGTATGGTGAAAACATATAACTATCTCATTAGCCTTCCTGAAATGAGAGTTAAACCTAATAGAACTTTTGCCTTGACTGTGCGTAATTAATGTTTCCCTAAATATGACCAACATCCTTGCGCTGTTTGTTTTTCTTGTTTTTTGAGTGTTTTTTTTCTTCTGAATTACAGTATTGTTTCATTCTTTTTAAATGACATTCATTCTGTGCATTGTGCAATGTTGTGCAAATTCTTATGAAACATGTAGAATAAAAAACTCTTTGCATAATGTGCACTCATATTTTGTTGGATGCTTTCATTAAATGTGTATTTCATACTGTCTTGTGAAATTTATTGAAAGCATTGTCTACAGTGAGAAATATGCAAACATGAAGAAACTGTTTTTGTTTTATTTAATTTTTTATCTGTTTTTTCCTGTTCAAAAGTGATGATTTGGTTAATATATTCTCCTTAACTTGAAACTTCTTGGCTTTGACTATAACACATATCCTTGTAGTGCGAGCAAATAACAATAGTTGACAAACAATCATTACTTACTACTTTTCATTACAGCAAAAATTGGCAGTCTTAAAACATTATTTTTTTTGAATAATGCTAACATATATTTCAGATGAACAATCTTATTCACTGAAGTTAATTGAAGCAAAACTTACAACCTGTGGAACTCACAATTTCACCCTAGTGCTGAATCAGAAATTAACTAGATCATTGTTTGTTTGTTTGTTTGTTTTTTGCCTAATTGCTGCAAAATTTGATGTTGAGCTGTCTATACCAGCAATGCTGTAAAATTTGCAAATTTGCGTTTTTGTATTATGTATAATTGATGCCATTTCCCAAAATTTCAGTTGTGGTGTTCATTTTCATACATAAATTCATTAAGCAGACATCAAATACATATGAACATAAGTTTATAAATTTATCTGTAGGCCTACTACATGTAGATATCCTTTTTATAACTTTGGGGAACAAATTGAAAAATCAAATTGAAAATTTATGCAAAGGCATAAATAGATTAATCATACAAGACACAATGACAATAACCAGAATTATGAATCATAATACACAGAAACAGGTGGAGGGGACAGGCAAAAATCATAAATGATTTATCAAGGGCTTTCCCCGAAAGTACATTGCAATAGTGGTCAAATATACAAATTTAAAAATTACTAAGTGCTAAGTGCCTGACAATAACTTCGATTATCAAATTCATCCAGTTTACATGAAAGTGCAGGTGTATTCTTGCTATCTTCTGTTTCTCTTCTCTTTTCCTTTTGTTTTTGCTAAGGAGAAAAGAATCACCATGTAGTTGTCCACTTTAATTCTTGCTATAATTGTGTTGATTTCATACTCTCCTGAATTCCAGTGTACCTCACATTTTATAGAATATGAAGTTCTGTGAATGTGAACTAGATCTCTACGTATTCATAATAACTATAATAAGCCAAAGGCCAGGGTCAAATCACAGATTCTTTTTTCACATCATTGTTCTCTATATTGAACTGTGTCTTGTCAAGGTCGAACATATGGTATTTTGCCCAGAAAGTCCCATTTTTGACTCAGTTCCACATAATGAAAACTGTTTTTAAAACCTTTCTGTCCTAACCACTTTTTATTTTTTTATTCAGTTGATGTACATGTACAGTACATCATATGTGGCTTGCTTTCTGAATAACCAATTATTTCAGTCTTATTCATCACTCCTGCCAGTCTGGCTTCCAGATGTAAGAACTAAAACTATTTCCCAGAGAAATTAGGCCTACTATCATCAGTTAATTGTCTTGAACTAAGACTAGTTTCGCACCCGCACTGCTACTCGGAGGAAAAATAAGTTCGTGTCTGGAATCGAGACTACACTCCTGCATTATCAGTTAATAGTTAAGTTTGTTTTCACAACATCTATTGCCCAATCCTTCAT
>JZLH01S0020829.1:19055-29863 GCA_001188425.1 Eucidaris tribuloides | reverse complement strand
TACAGTATGCATTCCTAGGGAATGTAAAACCCAATTTATGTACGGAATTCTCCTATAGGGTAGCAAAATCACCTATAGGGTGTGCGACTGTATCAATTTGTAACCAAGCACAACTTTATTTTTTGGTGTATATTAATTTATCCAATTCGCCAATGATTGAATAAAAAAGTGGATGTGATGCTACCAAAATTTTATTTGAACGCCACTGATTTTTAAAAATAGATCATCTCATAAAATTCATATTTCTTCTTTTACTATGACAGCTCAAGTTGTAAAAAATGTGTGCAAGAAAACGAAACAAATAAATGTCATTTCTTATAGTAGCGTTTTTGGTGATGGGGGTTAGCCATGGTTAATGAATGCATGTTGAACATTCTTTATTTACAAGCATTTTCATATGTCTTTTCCAGTTTATTGATACTATATTTCACACGTACTATGGTATTGAAAAGAAACTGCTTTTAATTCATGTTCTCCAAAATAATATTATTCAGATTTATTCAAACATAGCAGTTTTCAATTAATTTTACTGTGCAAGATTTTGGATGTGTTCCTACTGATGTCTTGCTCAGTTATAGTGAATGAAAAACTTGTGGGACTAGCATCAAAGGAAAGAAGGGAAATATGGACTTCCTTACTATGTTTGCCTACTACATATAAAAATATCTTCAGCAATCTCGGTTCTTTATATACTGGACATTGCTGGTATTATAACTCTCAAAAAAGTATGAAATCTGAGTTTGATCTTTTATATCTCCCGTTTCGTAAAATATCATGGCACTTGGTTATCATTGGAAAGAATATTTTTTTTTAAAATGATACCTTACTAGTTATGATTATGCAACCAGGAAGGACGGTTCTTAAATGTGGTGAGCATGTATTGAAGCTGCAAAATGACCAAAGTTCGAGTTAGGTCATCCATTGTTGTTGTTTTGATAGAGATATTCATTTGTCGCTTTTGTTATACGTTTTTAATGGAAAACATTCAGTGCATAAAACACCGAAAATAAGAAGCACACAAACAAAAAGTGAAAAACATAGTATTGGGCATTACAACACTGGACATAAAGACATTTAAGCTCAGGATCTTTCAAAATTTCACCACAAAGTAGATTAAAAAAGTTCAGGAGCCTTGATTTGCATGGATTTTCTCAGAGAAGGGTACACAAGAATGGGACTATCCTGCATGCAGCAACTCAACCCATTGAAATTTGTGGGGATTCAGACTTGGCAGGGCTGTACGAAGAGAGTCACAATGCAAAGACATTGGAGGTTTCGTAATTAATATTGACGAGTGAATACCAACCCACAAGCCAACGAATCACAGCTCATCAACGCATGTGGAAGGGTTGCGGCGGTGGTGAAGTACGTGAGTCTTCGACCCGATGACTACTTGCTGATCATGTGTATTTAAAATCAATGAACATTTGAAATCAAGATCATGGAGATTAACATGAAAATCCATGAATCAGTCCCTGACATTTTATTATCACTTTGTTGTATTATGTTGGTGAGATTAAATGTCTGGTGAGATAAATGCCTGGGATTTAATGCCTTAATCCAGTTTTAATGCCCATAAATGTTGTTTATTTGGTGTTTCATTTTTGCTTGTTGTTGTTGTTTTGTTACTTGTGCAGGTGTTTCTTTAGTGTTTCTTTTCAATCCATGTCAATGTTACATTATAGAGTGCATAAAACCAAAGAGACATTAAAACTACTATCAACAACAACAAAATTGGCGTGTTTACCGAAATTGTGTCATTTTGAGCTTTCAAATTAATTTACACCACATTTTAAGAACCGCCCTTTCCCTGCGGTTGATAATCATAACAATTAGGTATACAATTATTATAGAAAATATAATACCCTTTCCGAAGTACCAGCTTTGATTATTTTACGAACGGGATATAACCGATCAAACTCATTTTCAAACTTTTTTGCAGGAGTTTATGATACGTGTATTAATACACATGTTTCCCAACGCATAGTTCTTCACGATATATGCGCCTTCTTGGTCGCGCCTGTCGTCTGTCTGGTGCGCAATTTAATTGTATCTGGTCGTAACGCATAGCGCACCCGTGAGAGTGCGGCGTAGTTTATTGGTGGTAAGACCCATTTCAATAATGTTAATAAAAACTTTTAAAGCTCTATGGGCGAAATTCGTGATATATATCGTTACGGAGTGTTTTTATTTTTAATTTTGTGTCCAATATATATTATATGTATATATATATAATATATTTATATATATTATTATATATATATATACATTTTGTTTAAAAGTATTTTACAAGTTGAGGATTGGGTGAGGGGTGGAATGGTGGAAATGATTATCTTCTGTCGACAAATGCATTGTATGATATATAAAATGAAATGTTTGCACAGATCATACATTTTATGGGTTTGCATTCCTGCAATATTAAACATTGTCTTAAAGTTTAAAACTCCATTGCCTCATGGTAGTCTTTAATAATATTTTGAATGAATCAGTGATTCAAGTGTTTATGTCTAAATTGATTTTTGCTTTTTCGTTTCATAACGTTTTATTTCATTTGTAATAAATTGTAATACATGAGAAGCTACAATTATTTTATTACTTTTATTGATTTACATTGATTAATCTGTTTGTTTACGTATTCATTGTTTATAGGTGCACCGTGCAGTGGGTATGTGTGTCAAACAACCGGCCACTGCCTACATGCTAGACATCACTGTGATGATGTCACCGACTGCCCGAAAGGTGATGACGAATTGCATTGTGGTTAGTACGGTTTTTTAAGATGATTTTTTAAGTCAAAATATTTATCATGAAAAATTTCTGAAGCAGGCTAGCTTTAATTTTCAAGATAAAAGGTTTATTTGCAATATTTTTTTAAAAACTGATGTTAGTATCTTATTGGGAAAGGAGTGTATCTATAAATACATCCGTTATATTTCCATTTATCTATTAATTCATCTTCCATACATCTATCAATCCATCATCCACCCATCCATCCATCCATCTATCCATTCACTCACCATTCATTCTGTCATTGGAACTATATTCCAGAAACCAACGAGCGCCGATGCCCGACCGGTTGCGAGTGTGGTGCAGCTCCCATGTTCGAAAGAGTAAAATCAGTAAGACCGCCAATGTGTATTCATAACGACGAATGGCTACCTTGGTGGATCAACTGTACTGATGGCTGGGCAGAAGACTACAAAGACAAGGTTCACGTTAAGGCTACCATACTGTGAGTGACAAGATACAGTGTGCTTAAACTATTTTCTTTGTAGTGTAATTTTGAAGTCATTCACCTCGAGAGATTTGTAATGAGCAATTGACTCAATTGCCCCATCTAAAATCTTCCGAACTCCATAATTCAAAATGTTTCGGCAACTAACAGGAATAAGTTAAGAAATAAGTTGGGATAACTGTCGGGTCTTCCAAACCAATCAGATCGCACATGCACTGGCATTGATCTGACCTGACGTGACCGATGCATGCCGCCCGACGCGTGGTAATCACGCCAGAGTAATTTATGCACTCTTTGAATCAATAAGCTCCTCCACCTGTAACTCTTTCGGCGATCTTCTTCTATGGTGTATTTCGCGAAGACGTAAAATTAACAGAAATTTACAGGGCCTTATTTATTACCACAATCGTATCAATTTCTAAGCGATCTTTTACTTTCTTCATGGTCCAAAGTTTTGCAACACAATGGTAAACAGGAACTAAATCCGTCGTTTTGGCACATTTTTCGCCATTGTAACAAATCTACAAGCTTTATATACTATTGAAACGAGATTTATGATAATCAAAGGTTTCTCTTTAAGGTTCGATGAAAATATGTGACCGAAGTCAATCTTGTGACCCGCGGAATTTTTTCTAAAGACTTCCTTTTTGGTAAAAAAAATCTCGTGGAAGATCCCCATTTTTCCAATTTTTTTCTGACTTTGCCGCTTCATAAAATGAAAGTGCGCTATCTAAAAATATATTGAAAATGAGTATTTGTAGCGGGAAGTCTGAGGATTCTAAATATGTACAAATCAAATTTTATTGGCTAGGAGAAGGCCCGCGGAATTAGCAAAGACCAGTCACAAATACCATTTTCTATCAGTATTCTGACCTTCCCAGCTGCACGCAGTCTTTATTATTATGCATTCGAGTGTGAATGTGAACAATGACAGCTATCCGTCGCTTCCTCCTACACAGCACGGTGTGAGAGCAATGATGCATGACCTGTGCGAAACCTCGTATTTCTCTGCGCAAAAGAGAAGCGTTTTCTGTTGTTAAGAAATTGATATGAATCAGAATGTTAATTCCTGTTAGTTGCCGGCTACACCTTGCTTTAAGGCTACCTTGCTGTGATAGATATCGTTCAGTGTGCAAGAAATATTTTCGTTGTAGTATACTTTTTCGAATTATAGAAGTCGGAAGATTTGGAAAGAGCGATTAGTTCAATTCTTCCACCCCAGAAAAAAAAGGCCCGTTAAGGTTACCATACCGTGATTGATTAGACACAGAGTGCATTTTTCTCTACAGTAAACACATTGAATTATGGACCACGGAAGATTTGGAATGAGCACTTTTTGCAATTCCCCTACCACCGACCAAAGCCCGTTAATCTGTTGCCTGCAAGATTTTCTAATTCCAACAGATTTAATATATGGCACATCCGGTTCCCGTACCCAATGAGTTAATGTTACCAAACAGTGAGTGGTGTGAGTAATAAGACAACGCGTCGCCCGGCTGGCAGAAGGGCGTTAGCAAATGCTCTTAGCAGAAGGACGTTAACAGTCCGGCTGGCAGACGGTCGTTAGCAAATGCTCTGAACAGAAGGGCGTTAACAGTAAATTACCTCTAATTTGAAACCCATAGGCTTATTCCATATTGTCGCCTACGTACTGATAGGAGATAAAAGATCACAATACTTTGATTTCATGTGAAATAAATCAATGGTTGTCACGTTACAAGCAATCTACTGTTAACGCCCTTCTGCTTAGAGCATTTGCTAACGACCTTCTGCCAGCCGGACTGTTAACGCCCTTCTGCTTAGAGCATTTGCTAACCCCCTTCTGCCAGCCGGGCGACGAACGTGTGCTCAACAGATTTGATTATGTAAGCCTTTGGTATGAGCAATTGTTTTGATTTCCTCACCCACTAAGAAGGGGGAAATGCTTGTAAATTCCGTTGCTTTCCGAATCTATTCCTTATTATATAAAAACTCCGTTCTTTGTGACAAAAAAGTGTTACAGACGAATGTGATTATGAAGATAAACACATAGAGAGTGGGGTTTAGGGATTAAGAAGGAATATAAAGAAAGACATGGATGTTACACTTAATGTACATTTTTTTCGAAAGCATACTTCATACAGAAGAAATAAACAAATCCATCAAAATCCTGGCGCCAAAGAGTTCATATAATAATAAACGTTTTTAGTTATAGTATTTACATTAAAATTAACATTACTACATTGATCATGGTGATATGAAATATTAATGTATTTTTTATACCAGAAACCTAGACCGCAATAGCATCAGTGATGTCTACAACGAATGGTTTAATGGAATGGAGTATCTTGATACTTTGTAAGTATTTTTCTTTGCTGATTCACCTTAAATAACAACTTGGAGAATAAATAAAATGCTGCAACACACAAGATATACGTAGTTGCAAATCCACCTTATTTTTGAGCTTTCGAGTTGTGTCCTTCATAAGTACATGATATGGTATGGTATTCATTTTCGTGAGTAGATTACTAAACAAATAACAAGTCCGGCTGAATAGCCTCATTCAGCGAGAAAAACACACACCTCTTTTTAGGATAAAGTACCTTACCTTAGGACACAACCGTCATGGCGTGGACTAGAACCACAGACCTGTAGATATGGAAGCAAAAGTCTTATTCACTATGCCACAATGAGTCCCCCAAATGTATTATTATTATTATTATTATCATTATTATTATTATTATTATTATTATTATTATTATTATTATTATTATTATTATTATTATTATTATTATTATTATTATTATTATTATTATTATTATTATTATTATTATCATTATTATTATGATGATAATTATGATGATGATGATGATGATTATTATATGTAGTAGTAGAAGTAGTAGTAGTAGTAGTAGTAGCAGTAGTAGTAGTAGTAGTAGTGTTAAATTAGTAGTAGTAACAGTAGTAGTAGTAGTACTACTGCTACTACTACTACTACTACTACTACTACTACTAGTACTACTACTAGTATCAGTTTACAAAGTAACCTTTTTATATTTATTCTTTTCCCCTCTGGCAGATACTTATCATCTAACAAGATAGGAAGACTTTTACCACGAACATTTGTGGGTTTATCAAGACTGCGATTTTTGTAAGATTAAATTTTTCATTGCTTTGTAATTTCAATCGAGTTAGATACTGTTTTGTACATTTATTTTCCTACTTTAGTTGTTTGATGAAAGTAGCTATGTTTTATAAACATTACACATATATTAGTAAACGTATCTACACCAATGAAAGTTGAATTAAAAATTTAACAGATTACTGCCTTAAAAGTTTAAATGTAAAAACCAATATATCCACTTTCGCCTTGGTTTTTCTATTTCTTCTTCCCCTGTTGTTGTTGTTTTTTTTTTTGGGGGGGGGGTGCCTTATGATCATGCGCAGCAATTTTTGTTTGTAATAATCTTTACTAAAATTGTTTCACACATTTTGAATGAAATATTAAAAGATAAAATAAAAAGAAGGTACCTCGGATTCACCAATCTAGCAACAAAATAATATGCTATTGAAAATGTGTACATTGGTTACTTCTCGCATTTAAACCCTGATTTTATATGTGATAGAAAATAGTTTTGGCATTGAAATGAAAAGTTTCGCCTTGTAACATTGTTTATTTGGTATTTACAGCTATATCACGGGAAAAATGAAAATGATTAAAACAAACAAGGGATTTGCCTTAGAATCTTGGATCATCTACCTCAAAGTCTACTCTCTCCAGTTGAGTTGAAATTTATCATCACAATTAACCCTAACTGCACTGGGGGGGGGGGTGGGGACGTTTCACGCTATATATCTGCAACACGAAAAACTCTCGCCGCGACGTTTCACCACTTTTTTTCTTCGAATCTCACGCATCTTTTAAGACCAACTTTTAGGGACGTCCGGGTACGTGGTTCCGGAGCTACGCATAATTTTGTACGTGCATGTCGCACCAAAAAATTGCTCAAAACGTGATTTCATGTACAGTTTCTTGGTTTAGACAATCAATGTTTCACAAGTATTCTATTGTCAACTTAGACATCAGAAAACAACACCAAACTTACTGAAAAAATGTTTACAGTGACAAATTACGATATTTAAATTAGAGTATCTAGCGGGATGTGCATTACCTATGGAAAATCTCGGGGTCCACCCCCCCCACCCCAAGATTCAACATTTTGAGGGATTTCTCAAAAAATAGGAGGGTTTCAGAGCGAGCAATTTTCAGGGCATTGATAAATCATATAGGTGTATCTTAAAATGTAATTAAAATGAATTTCGTTTTTTTAACCATTTACAAAAACTATACCTTGGCTTTAAAATGGACCGTTTTACAATTCCAGTTAAAAGTCTGAGCTACATAATCCGTGAGCCAACTCGCCCGGTTATATTTGCGAGTATGATTAGTTTTGTAAATGAAGCCTCATTAAAAAAAATGCTCTTCAAAGCGATTCCTTGCCTTAAAACAGTTAAAAATGAACGGGGGACCTGGGACGTGATATCCCCCCCTATTGACATTGACGAAATAAACCGCTGCAAAAACCAAAACGTATACTGCGAGTTTCGAACCAGGGTCGAACGCGAATGCAGAACAGCGCGCTATCCAATGTAGCCACAGAAGATGAGTCGACAGTTGTAGTGTTCATTAGCATTATGTAGCAATAGTTCCGAAAGTGCGAGACATTATACCATCATGAAAGTACGATTGCGGCTGCAAGATATGTTTATGGGGAAAAATAAAATAAAAAACCGGGACCGGTTTTCCCATACCCGTTTTCCCGTAGGCTGCCGCGCCAATAGGAATCCACCGGATCTTGTCAGTGCTATCAACAATTTTGTTCATACTTATTGTGCATTTAAACAATATTTTGAAGCTGAGAAATCAAACTGTGTTGTTTTTCACATTGAACCCCCACAATTGGCAACGACGTATTCAGGCTTAGATTATCAGCAATCCGTTTGGAATCACCGTAACTGCGTATACTTAAACTATAGCTAGGATGTTTCAGAGAGGACTGTTATTCTGCTGGTACAAAAAAAAAGAAGAAAAAAAAAACATTCCCGCCAGCCAAATTAATAGCCAAACACTATCCCACAATTGGGAGCAGTGGGCCAAAACCGGCAAAAAGTTCTTCTTTCGCCCAAAATATCACCCAAGCACCATCCAACAAAGGGATGGGGCAGGGGGTTAACACTCGCCATCGCCGTCGTCGTCGTCGTCGTCGTCGTCGTTCTACTCATGGCTGAGTACTCGTGACCCCATTTATGAAGGCTCTCCAATCGTGACGACACTGAGACTTTGAGTAGCAGCGGTATATTGACATGTTATTTGTGGAAGTAATGCCATCAGTATACCTGAGTCTTTGCCTTCCTCTGTTTCTCTTTCCTTCAGTTTTTCCAAACTTGATAACTTTCTCCAGATTTTCTCCATCTCTCCTCGCAATGTGACCAAAATATTGAAGTTTTTGCTTCAACACTGTGTTGAAGAGTGGATGTCTTTCCCTAATATCACGTCGAATGCTTTCATTTGATTTTTTGGCTGTCTATGGAATGCAGAGCAGCTTTCTCCAGCACCACGTCTTAAATGCTTCAATCCTTCTCTGATCTGCAGCATTGATGACCCATGTCTCACAGGCATATGTTGCAATTGGGAAGATCAAAGTAGAGGCAGTAGTAAGGGTTAACACTGGTGCCTGCCAAATCAAACATTTATTACTAGCCAAGCACCTTCCTACATACGTTCTTATTACCCTAAAACATTTATTCCACGTGTAACGGGGGTATAAAACACCCCAAAACACCCTCTAACATTTCCCCCACCTTTGATTGAAAGGAATTTGTTTCGGAAAGGAGGGGTGTCCGGGGGTGCTTGAACACCTCGAAACACCCCCTTGGATACGTGTAAGTACAACTATACAAAGAGATGTATGAGTTACGCTATTGTACTAAAAAAATAAGTTGACTTTTTGAAATAAAAACAGCGTTTTTATTATCGAATAAGTCACAGGCTATTTAAGTTCGCCATTTTGGTTAGAGTTTGGAGTAAGGGTTACGACATGGGTTTGTAACGTTCTGAATTGTCTACTTATTAAAAAAATACGAATACAATGTTTATTTTTTTTCTTTTTGTTAGGAAACTTACCGACAACCAGCTGACGTACCTAGAAGCTGATACATTTCAAGGTCTGACTAATATTGCTTTCCTGTGAGTAGCGATTTTTCCCGTATGAATTTTGATGTAATATATATGTGATATAAAATAATGATAATGGAAAAAAAATAATATATGTACGGTACATCACATATACAATTAATTTCCATAAGAAGGTAGATCCGCTAGTTACCATTCTGCCAAAAATGGGATTTTTGTCAATTTACCCACATTGCAATGTTTTTGATTGGAGTGAACCCAAATTTCTTTACCTATCAATTTTCAATTCAATTCAATTCAATTTCTTCTTTATTTCGCATAAAAAATGCACATATATACAAAAAATCAAAACAGATATACAAGTATATTTTTACAACACTAGAAAGAAAAAAAACACCAGCTCCTATCAAAAGTACACGTAGAACTAATACACTACATAAGCAAAGAAAGAAAGGCAAGGTTCACCCCGACAACAAGCTAGCTTCAATAAAAGCAAAACAATGAGATAAACATACTATAGAAAGCCCGGTGCCGGTGGAAATCCATCCAAGAACAACAGAGCTACGAAATCTCAAAGCCCCACGCCACATGCAAGCAGTCCCCCCCCCCACCCACATGCCACGCGATACAAACTCCACAAAAGTGCCGTCCTCTCAGAAATCCGAAAATAGCACCACCTGTGTACCCATTTGAAAATAAAGTATAAAGTATTATGTATATCAATTATTTCTTCTTATAATGCTCTCCTGTCGAAGATAATGAAGTTAATACACCCCCTTTTGAAATAAAGTTATTTTTCTTGGTCATTTTTTACCATTTTTTTTTCGGGGGGATTTAAACTTATCATAATGTGTCAACATATTTTTAGGATACTCAATGTTGATGAAATTGATGTAAAACCTTAAAAAACTCCAGTTATTTATTAAAAAAGGATAGATATACTTTTTACCATTCATAACATAAATATTTTTTTTATCACCCATATTGCAAAAATTCCTGAATCCTGAGTTGTTTATGAGTACTTTACAGTGTGAATGCATAACCACACTAAGGAAACAAATCTATTAGTTTTCATCGTTTTTATTCTTGACTATAAATCGATCGCCTTCAAAAAGAAACTAGCATATGTACCCCCATTTAATGAAAATAAAATCATTTTCGTGATAACATTTTCCACTTTTCACGAGATATTCAACTACTAATTTTTGTCATCTTATAGAGCTACTAAATTTTTAAATAAGTTAAACTTCATGAATAATAAATGCACCTCTTATTTTAAACAAGGTCTTTTGAAAACTTTCTAAAAAAATATGCTATTTTCTAAGTCATAACTGCTGAATTATTGAATCTTTTGTGTTTCACTGAAAATGACAATGGATTGCAGATTGATGAGATAATAAT
>JZLH01S0020829.1:9055-14055 GCA_001188425.1 Eucidaris tribuloides | reverse complement strand
TGAGTCACGTGGTGGTTACGCGCGTTATTAGACTAGTAACAGACTATTCTGATGTTAATTTAATGATAAGAGACATTAGATACAAATTTATCAGTTTTGGGGGTTGTTTTTTTAAAATTACTTTAATTTAATACTTTTTCATGATTTTTTGTGGATTTTAAAAAAATAATATATAATTGTTATTGCGCTCAAATGTATTTTAGTTTTGAATTTAGTCATCTCAGGAAATCCAAAAATTGCTTCACATACTGCATTTTTGTGAAATAAACAGTTGTTATGAAAATTGTGGACGATATAGGAGAAGGAACTTAAGTATCAACAAAATATTCCATAATTATGAGCATGAGTGTATAGTGATTAGAAGTGATGACACCAAGCTGGTTAGGAAATATGTGGGAACGACAGCCAAACTTTGAGTCCGTGCAACTGTAGCTCTCCTATTGGTAGAAAAAAAGCAGCAGTCCACCTGATTCTGTCATTGTCTACATATATTTTTGAACCAGTGTGACGATACACTTTGTGGTACTCTAGCATGTCTAATCAATATTCATCTCATATCATTATTCTGTGTTATAGAGTGTTGGCACGAAATCCACTTCGAAGCATTGAACCGGGTGTATTTCAAGGGCTTCATAACCTAGAGTATATGTAAGTATCTAGCATGTAAAAACGGAAGAACAATGGCATTAATAGTCGTATAGTCGACATAGAGAGCGACATTTTCAGATCCGGCCTGTGTCACCTCAGTTTGACGAGGTGGCATTTACTTACCGTACTTTCGTAAAAAAAAAGATCATATCCCCTCCAAAAAAACCCCCAACCCCAACAACAACAACAACAACAACAACAACAATAACAAGATGACCCGGCATTTTGTTCAAAAAATATACCTTTTGTACATAATATGGGTCATTTCGTTTTTCATCTGTTTAATCCTTAGTTTGGTCAAGGAGTTATTACACCTTGGAGTCACAACTTTCACTGAGCCTGTATTGGAACTAAAGTACCTGAACAATTCTTTTGTAGGTCCGCCTGGGTTTGGGGCTTGAGAACACAGCAAATGGTTAATTGATCAAAATTATTGTTTTTTATTTCTAGGCTTGTGCAGAAGCGACGACCTAGAGCTACCTTGCTTGTACCAGACTCAAATTGTCCCACTTACCGTACTTCACATATAAACCAACACCAATTCAAATTAATATGGAAGGCCTTAAATGGGTCTACCAAATGCCTACATGTTTGAGTGTAATCAACCTAAAGCAATTGGCTGCTTACATTGAGAACTAGGTGTGTGACTACGTGTTAGCCTTTATATTTAGTACGCTGCTGCATTTGCTGATTGTACAGTAACAAAATCAAATCTTACGGTATATATTAGCAAACATGTCAGAAAACAACATCTATTTAAAACCTTCTCCAGATATTATGCAATACAAGCTTATATTTTTAAAGTAAAAATAAAAGTGAAAAGGGGTATTTTGCGACCTTTCAACCATAAACAGACCAAGATTATTGCATGAACTTGGAAAAAATAGGGTGACTACCATTTTTTTCCTTCGATGCATTTCTTATCGAGGTTTTATCATTTCGATGTGTAGCTCACAGCAAATGTAGCATACAAAGCATAACCGTCACATGTATCCCAGGAAGAAACCTTTCCTTGTTAGTGGTAATATAATGACATGTCCAACAATAATTGAAACTTGAAGCCATAGATAGACCCAAATTTAATGTCTTCCAAGTCAATTTGAATTTGGTGCAGATGTATACGTGATAAGGTTCAGCAATATTTCAGATTATTAAAAATTACCCCCAAAATGATTAAAAGTACGGAATCTCATTTGCAAATCCCCAATAACACAGCAAAACTTAAGTAGGCCTATGTCCTAAGGCTATTTATAAAGGACTTCCCTGTGAGATCTGAAAATTAGAAATTTCAATGATTTTGAAAAAAAGGTGCAATAGTTGTGTCATGTAGGTTCTAGGCACGCTGTTTCAAATCTTACTCAGGTATATCATGTACCTACAGTAGATCCATCCGGGGGGGGGGGGCACTCGACTTACAAAGTGATATACCTATGTGCCGCACCAAAATCGAAAATCGGGGTTTCTGGAACGGGCTTGAGCGAAAAATGGGGGTCTCTGGAACTGGACCTAAGGCTTCAGAAAACCTCAAAATGCTATGCTCCGGAACTACAAAGCCGCGAAGTTCCGGCGCGCCGTTGGCGCGTCGGACTGAAAAGGCAATGCTCTGGCCCGGCTGCGCCGCGAAGCGGCGCGGCCGAGCGAAAAATCAGAAGCAAAACGGCAAATTTGGGGGTCTCTGGAACTGAAAAAAAAATAATTCACAAAAAATTCTGTTGCTTTGAAATTGAGATGCTCTGGAACGAAATTTGGGCTGAATGGGGTTTCAACCGCCGG
Source organism: Eucidaris tribuloides (assembly GCA_001188425.1). Classification (NCBI taxonomy): domain Eukaryota; kingdom Metazoa; phylum Echinodermata; class Echinoidea; order Cidaroida; family Cidaridae; genus Eucidaris; species Eucidaris tribuloides. Next base: position 11,634 of record JZLH01S0020829.1, on the reverse strand, counting down.
CACATACGTATCACACATTATACTAAGTGCCCCCCCTCCCCCGGGGAGATCCATTAAGATATCAGGCTGATTACAATATTTATTTATTACCAGACGGATATGTTTACATGTGTTAGGCACTAAACAGAAGAATGCAATGTCATCTTTAAATATCTATTGGCATTGTCCATGGAGGCAAAACGAGACCTACATACACTGTCTAATAACAGACCAAATCAAATCTTTACTATAATTCCACTTAACTATGTTTGTAGCTCCTATGCTTGGGAAGACTCGACGCCGATTAAAACTGGGACAACTAATACAGAATTGATCTTCTTAAATTCGAAGAAAGACATTTATTTATTCTCACTTTTTTATGATTCCAGTTTTTCGTTCCTGAAATTCTTTTCGCGATATCTGGAGAACCCTTAGACGGACTTTATTCCGTTGGCCCGTGAATGTACCAGAGATGTAAATGAAGTAACTCGATTTTGGAACAAATCTGCCGGGGTATAGGTGGCAAGAGTCGAGAATAAAGCTTCACGTTTTTCAGGGAATTTTGACTGGATTATCCTTCAATAGAATGATTATTTCTTACTCAAAATTTGTCTGAAGGCGCAGAAAACCTGATAATAACTAAAGTTTGACTGATTTGTCACTTGTTTCGTTTACAAAGAATATAGGAGAGGATTTATTTAATCGATAACATTAGGAAGGATTATCTAATGACGATTTTGCGTAGCAAAAGCTTATCAATAGAGAAACAGTTCTATAAATTGATCACAACTTAAAGACAAAGGTCGATGAAGGTTAAAGAAAATAGGTTAAAGTTACAAGTTACAATGTCAATAAAATACAAAATACCCCCTCCCCCTTTTAGCTAATTCAAGATTCTGATTCTAACACAAAGTTTCTTTCTTACTTTCCTTCTTTCTTTCTCATATTCATGGTTTCATTCATTGTTCCTTTCACGGTTTTTCTTTCTTTCTGTCTTTCTTTCTTTCCTTCTTTCTTTCTTTCTTTCTTCCTTCCTTCCTTTCTTCCTTCCTTTCTTTCTTCTTCTTTCTTTCTTTCTTTCTTTCTTTCTTTCTTTCTTTCTTTCTTTCTTCTCTTGACGCCATACCAGTAACCTTCGTGACACCCCTCTTGTCTACATTCCTCCTGGAACATTTGAAAATCTATCGAAGGTTACAGACTTGTAAGTACATGTTCAATGTTTCGTAATGTTTTTGAAACAACATTTCTCGTATTGTCTTTGAAGGCACAAACATGACTCTAGATTTGCGCGTTTTTGTTTGTACTTAAAAAAAAATGATCAATTAGCAAAATTCATTGACGACTTGAGTATAATATTAAACAAAAAGATACCACGACCGGATTGACAGTTTAGCGGAATATGCAAAATGTTTGTTTGTACTTAGAAACATTTTCTCTATATTTAAAGGCATTGTAGAACAATATTTCCAATTGAAAAAAAAATGTGAGCTACATAGTCTAGTGGTTTGAGGGGGGTCCCGTGCACCCCCCTGAAATATACTTCTAATCTATGCCATTATATCAGGAAAAATGTGTAGAAAATGATTAGCTATGTTGCCAAAGTCAAAAAGTGTCCCACGTGTCATTTTTATTCAAATTTATGCAAATAAGTGTTCTGTTACATAAAAATACTAATTTCACTATATCTCAAGAAATATCGTTGATGATCAAATAAATAAGGTGTCTAACCCCATGTTTTCATGGTCACAGATGATGATAAGACAATTACAAAGGTGATCAGATGTCTCCGTGATGTCATAATATGCAAATTAGGGCCAAAAATAAGGAAAATGCCCATTTTAAGCAGTCATTTGGGCAATTTTCCACATGACATCATAAATCAACTAAGCGGAGCTTTGTTTTGTGGACCAATAATGCTAAAAGATATCCCCCTGATTGTACTACAACATACTATTAACATGATAAAAACAAAACAAATGCTAGCCATTATGCTAATGAATTCCATCATTAGCTACAATATATTTTATCAGATTGCTTAACTAGGGAAATACCGCTAATAATAAGATAAATAAAGTGTCTAACTCCACGTTTTTAGGGTCGTAGATCATGATAAAACAATTGTAATGGTCATCAGATATCTCTGTGATATCATGAATATGCAAATTAGGGTAAAAACTCACTAAAATGTCCATTTGAAGCAAACAATAGGACAAGTTTCCAGAAAACATCACATTTTAAGGAAATGGAGTCTTGTTTACCGATAGTGGATCAACATTGATGAAAATATCCTCTCGTACCAGTGAATAATATGAAAAACGTTTGCCATTAACATTATGTTAATTAATGCCATCGTCATGTTCAATTTGTTTACTCAGATCGCATAAAATAAAAGCTATTTCACGACAAAGTACAAACGAATGCGCAGTCTCATTAGGCGAGTTGGTAGAGGGGAGTACCGTGCACCCCCTGAAATATACTTCTAACCAGTGTTACTTTGTTGGAAAAAATGCGTAAAAAACGATTAGCTATGTTACCAAAGTCAAAAAGTGTCCCACGTATTGTTTTCATGCAAATTTATGCAAATCAATGTAGTATTGGTA
>JZLH01S0020823.1:16477-31797 GCA_001188425.1 Eucidaris tribuloides | reverse complement strand
TACGGTTTTTTTTTTAATTAATTAATGAACAATCTCGCGGAGGTGGGGGTGGGGGAGACCCCTGAGATTACGGGGTACCCCCAACATTTTCGACTGTATTTTACAATATAGCATCCAAAGGATTAATAAGGTGTTAAGGTTATCCGAGTTATCCCTCATCAGAAAGAGCAGACTCTGGGTGATGATCCTATGTGTAATGTGTGTGTGTATGTATCAAAAGTTCAGTGTTTGTAGAGTCATGTTTTGTGTTTGTGGTTTATTTTGGGGTTAATAAAGTTTTATTGATCACGTTTGAAGTATATTTATATATACAGTATCTAAACTGATTAAAGCTCAAGTTTAGTTTGAGTATTTTTTTTTATTTGAAAGCTTTATGCCCAAAAGTCATATCACACCAATAACAGATTCTGAATATCTTTACGTTTTTTTTTTTTTTTTTTAATTAATTAATGAACAATCTCGCGGAGGTGGGGGTGGGGGAGACCCCCGAGATTACGGGGTACCCCCAACATTTTCGACTGTATTTTACAATATAGCATCCAAAGGATTAATAAGGTGTTAAGGTTATCCGAGTTATCCGTCATCAGAAAGAGCAGACTCTGGGTGATGATCCTATGTGTAATGTGTGTGTGTATGTGTGTATGTATATATGTATATATGTATATATGTATGTATAGTATGTATGTATATATGCTCATAGGCACATGTATGATGTAAGTATGTATACATGTATGTATGTATGTATGTATACATGTATGTATGTATGTATGTATGTATGTATGTATGTATGTATGTATGTATGTATGTATGTATGTGTGTATGTATGTATGTATGTATGCATGTACGTATGCATGTACGTATGTATGGGTATGTCATGAGTGTATGTCTGACCTAGAACAGAATCCTGGATGATATAAAACCAGCCCTGCCATTAGCTCCTTCAAATTTACACTCCATCAATCATATTGGCCCTTGGTGGGGGGGGGGGGGGGTGTCAATGGTGTTTATTAAAAATGAAGTGTACTTGTGGCATGTGGCATCAAATCAATTCGGGTATTAATCAAACTCGGGAAGGCTGTGCACATATTATTTTTTTTCCGGGAGTGGAGGGCAAGACCCTCAGTTACCTAGGGGTTACCAAACTGTTTTAAAATCTAAAATCCACGGGAAAAAGGGTGAAATTTTACAATGACGGGGGCCGCCCCCGCTGGCATTGCTTACGGTCATGGACCATAGTTTTTTTTCTTAAATATTAATTGATGTTTCTTTATTGTGTTTTGTATACTCGTGATGAAAGTGAAAAGAAACTTAATCTAACGAAAATGTAATAATTCAATCCCGGGTCGGGGGGGGGGGGGCACTGCCATTGACATTAGTGTACACCATGCGCGCTGTTGAAAAAAAAAAAACGTGTAAAAGGGTTGTTTTCACGCGTCGGGCGATTACGGCGACATTACAAGGGCTATCAAAATCGCCAAATCATAAAAAAGGGGTATACTTTTAGCAAATTAACTGTAAAAGGTATATTTTTAAGTTGTTTAGGTATTCTGAACAACGGATATTTACTATGAGATCGACATTTAGTTTGGCGTCCATTTTGACAGTCCATCACATGGTACATGTGTACACCTTGTATGACAGCCCTCCTCGGCCGAACTTCAATCCAATAATGATGATGATGATGATGCATGATAGATGATAATAATAATAATAATAATAATAATAATATAATAATACGTAATATACAATCAGTAATATAATGGACAACATGCTCGGAAGCCGTGGAACTCTTCTCACGACGTTGTTAGCCAGCGGTTGCAAGCTGCAGTAATTAAAAGATTAAATCTCCAGGCTATGCAATGGTAAAGGTCTATGTTAGTGGACGAAGAACCAACGCGAGTATTACTTTAGTGATGTAAAAACTGTACTTTTAAACTGGAACAATAATTACAGAACACGCGAAAACACGCGTTTAGCAAAATATGAATTTGAAAGAATAGTTATTTAGATAGGAGTCTAAAACCATGCGACAAATGTGCACAAGAAGTAAAAATAACTATAATAGCGCAAACGTTCATTATTCTTTGTATCAGATAATGTTTAGCACATTAAACCATCGGCACAGAGAAAACTGAACTTATGGGATTCGTCGTTCACTTTTTTTCTGAAAAACCTATTCATGACTTATAGCCTTGAAAACTTATCATTAGACCTTTCTTGATCTAGCATGCCGCTATTTGTTCATTGCCAACCAGAACATTGTAAAAACTTAGGCGGGAGTTTACGTTTGATGATAATTCAGCTCGTGAACCATTTTGTTTCACAAAATGTCGCCAGCATGCAATTCGGACTGCATAAAATAGGTAAAATTCACCACTTTTTTGGTGACAACACAACTACTGAGGCGTAAATTCGTGCTTTTGTTTTTTGCCATTTGATTTTGTTACTGTTTTCCTTTTCGGTCTTCGGTCTCAATCAAATTTCAAAGATTACAGCTGCGTTCAAAATTCAGGCAGCGCGAACGTCGTACAGGAAAATAAAAAAAAACAACATACAACTCAATTTCCCAGTCTAAAAAAAACTTACACTGGCTACTACATCAATCCCGTTATACATTTAAACCAGAAATATAACACTAGCTGGGAGACCCATTTAAAAAAGTTGTCAAAACTTTGCTATCTGACATATCTGACAGTGTTTGAATGGACAAAAGAACACCCTAGAACACAAAAGTTTGGACAGTAATGCTTGTCACTAGTTACAATATGCTGCGAACAAATTGGACATTAATTTTATCCTTCGCCGAATAGGAAATCTGCAACAGCAGCAGTCGATTGGGGGGAAAGCTGGAATGGTCTCATCAAGATTTTTCAATTTTTTTAAAGCACTTAAATGATGTTTTACCTGCCAATTTTTCAGGGCCTGTCATTTTTAGACTGTATCAAAGACCACTAGTAGCATGGGATCCTGTCGCCTCGATTTTTTTAAACTAAAACATTTGTTATACAGGTGCCTTTAAGAGTGGGAAGTTGCTGCCTACTCATTGTTTGGCGTTCAACGATTTAAGGGATAGAGCAACGTCGATCTGGCGTTGTTCAGTGGCTGCCAGGCCCACGATTGGGCAAAATGAATTTTCGGAGGGTTTCTATTTCGAACAAAAAAACATGGATTATTTTGCATTATTAGGCCTACATTTAGTATAGCCTACCAATGTTTTCATCAGTTTGCTCCATTGTATCTCATTGAATTGTTAACACCGTGTAAACCAGAAAGAATGCTTTGTTCAAGTAAAAAGGTCATTATTACAGGTCACACATACTGTGACAAAGTCATAATGAAAGATCATTTTCATATGCAACTGCTGTTTCATGGAATAATCTGCCGGAACATCTTAGGAATATACAAACGTACGAAAAGTTTAGAAATAGTGTGAAAACACATTATTTAGCATTTTGGACGCAATTCCGAACCCATTGCATCATCTCCCGTCCTTTTGTAAAAAGCGCTTAGAGACGTGCTATTTTGCCTATGTATTATGCGCTATACAAAAATGTTTCATTATTATCATTACTGATAAATCTATGAAACTATAATCTGATAGCGTTTGGTGACCAAAGTTGATCACGTCAGAAAAGCGCGGAACATCAAAGCACTGTGGAATGTTACGTCACTGCATCCAGTTGTCATTTCTTAGATTCATGCGTATACAAGTTTTGTCATTGTGTGTGTGTGTGTGTGTGTGTGTGTGTGTGTGTGTGTGTGTGTGTGTGTGTGTGTGTGTGTGTGTGTGTGTGTGTGTGTGTGTGTGTGTGTGTGTGTGTGTGTGTGTGTGTGTGTGTGTGTGTGTGTGTGTGTGTGTGTGTGTGTGTGTGTGTGTGTGTTTGTGTGTGTTTCAAAAGAGTACTTTTTCATGATAAAGGCTTCTGAGTCTCTCCCCCTCCCTCCTCCATTAGGGGGATGGGTCATGGGTGTATGCAGGCCGGGGTGGTCGTGAGGGTCGTACGACCCCCCCCCACCCCCCCCCCACCCCCAAGAAAAAAATCCCCATTTTTTCCCCCCGAAGACATGTTTTCGAGGGCCTTTTCACAATGAAAAGAAAAAGCATTAATCAGGTACATTTCAATTATATCTTACTGTTTGTTATTGTGAAAAGGTATAAAAAAATTATGATCACGACCCACCCAGAAAAAAATCCTGGATATACCGGGGGGAGAGGGGGGGCGGGGGGTGATGAATTTTAGGCAGCTGCTTGCTACTAGACTGGCAAAAAATATCTCCCACGATTACACAGATATACTAACAGTATAATCTGTGCACGATTATTAGGAAAAACGCCCTGCTATTGTCTGCTGTACGTAAGCATGCGTTTTCTCGTGCCTGCGGCCCGCCTGGATGCTGACAGGCAGCCAAGGAGCAAGAAATTTGGAAAATTTGTTTAAATTTTTCGAGGTAAGCGCAATCTGTGGAAAGGGGAATGATGTAAAGAGAATACATAAAACACTGTTCTGTTTACATTGTTAACCTTCTGGCCGTTCACTTGGCACCAGTTACAACAATTATCATTTACGATCTGCGTAGGTCTAGAGCCGTAGCTCAGACCCGAAGGCTTCGAGCTCTGTATGGCGTCCGTAGGTCGTTTTTTCAGTATCCTCAGGACGATCTTGACAGGTTATTTTAGCATGTATCTACCGTACGGGACGGTATAGGTAGAATCATGTAAAAATACTGTCAATATCGTCTCGAGAAGTAATGAAAAACGACACGGACGCCATAGCAGAGGTCGAAGCCTTTCGGTCTAAGCCGTAGCCTGCAAGTGCAAGCAGCGGCGATGCGAGGGGTTGGCCCGGGGGGGCCAGTGTCATTACATAGGTGTAGCACCATGCCGTGTATGGACTGTTCAAATGGACCGTGACAACACGTAATTGAAAGTCGACTCAGAATACCCTAAACAAGTAAATGTAATATCGGCGATCTCAAAGAACCCTTTTTGAAAGTAGCCTTCTGTTAAAAGTATACCGCTTTTTTCCCGATTTTGGCGATTTTTGATAAACCCTTTTTCGATGTAACTCTACGCGCGTGACATTCGTCCGACGCCGTGAAAAACAACCCTTTTTCACGCGTTTTGTTTTCAGAACTACCGGGCATGTGTGTACCGTTGTAATGGCACTGGCCCCCCCGGGGGGTGGCTTCAGCTCTCGCGTAGCCAGATGGCTGCCGCAGTTGCTGGCCTGGGACATTGGGGCGGCCGCGCACTTGCGCAGCTGCGTAGCCGGCAGCATTGCTGATTGATATTTAGTGAACGGGAACGGGGCTCCAAGCATGAGCCGGCGCCAGTCCATACCAGCCAAGGGTATATAAAATCCAATAGCGCCTAGTGCTTACGCATCCAAGCCAACCGAGCAAATTTTTAGATTTATTCCGTCAGTAGATACGTCAATCCGTCATGTACGTGTGGATGCTGTTAATGCACTCAGCGGCTAAATCTAACGTTAGTGGCAGTAACGTGTTAGATGCTAGAGTAAAGAGACGCCTTGAATTCGACCTGTCGCAAGAATCGACCACGACGGGAATAAAAATATTTTTTGGGCATTGTGAAAACCTCGTATACATGCGTAGCCATACACTTGCCACATGTTAACACATTTCATACTGATGCAAACGCCACAAACAGTTGCTCCAAGATTTTCGCTTAAATGTCGCATTTTTTGTCCGTAATTGCGATGTCGCCGCGATTTTTTTAGAAATGCGCGCATGCTAGTCCACCTGTGCCTAAGCAGAGGGTGTGTCACAAAACCTCCCGTAAAAACGAAAAATCAACGAAATTGACGCGGTTTTTTTCATACCGTATACAACAATTTGCTCTATCATCTGCCACCGCCGTAGGCTTGAGAAAAAAAGCGGTTAGGCCAAGTCGCGATCAGGATTTCTCACTGCATTGCGATGTGGTAGCCGGCAGCTAACAATCGACCCGCACGCAGTGCACACACGCATCGGAGAGCGCGCTGGAACGCGCCTGTTAGGCCGTCCACGTGAATTGCCGGTTTGCGTGTGCGTGGCGGCGTGCGGCACGTGCGCGCGCAGCATACATAGAGTCTTGTACTAGGGTCGTTGACGTCATACCCGGTCCCGATTCTTGGGCACAATAATACGTATCGTGATCGAGTTTCTTTTGATACTTTATTTCAGTTTCGAAAGTTTCCAGATTGGTGAAAGGTAAGTATATATACTTTATTTACATCCATGTATTACTTTATCAATGTGTATAGAAAGAAAGCTATTAATGCAAAAGTGCTTAAGTGGTCGAATCATGGGTACTTTACTCTATATTACCCCTTACATCTAACGCGTAGCAATTAGCCCCATGCTTGCAGGGGTGCCTTACATAGATGCCTATGTCTATGACTGTCTATTTTCTACTCTTGCGTGGCATTTTCTTGGTGTTGACTGTGATTGTGAAGCCAGGCCGGGCAGCATGGGAAAGGGTTCCAAAAACTAGCACCTAAAATTTTAAGTTTTTTTTATTTCATTATAAGAAACAAAATGGTTTTGAACCAATTGTTCATGCCTGGCTGAAGTGAAGTGAAGAAATGATATGGATTTATCTGAAAATATTATAGATCTTTATTCAGAAATGCAATTGCAATTTTTGGCCTCGTAATAAGAATCGTACACAAAGTCAAAGTCAACTTCCGTGAGTGAGCCACGCTGATCTCGTCATAACGTGTCAGATCTGACACCTCAGTGGAGTCTATTTTCTTATTATAACTCTTTACACGCTGAATAACTTCAGGTTTTAGTTGTTGTCATTTGACAGCAGAAACAGGATCATTTTTTTGTTCTTTTTGAATTTGAAGGTCAAGCCTTGTCTCATCAAGCCAATTGATGTGATGGCACACTCAGTCTCAGCCACACATAGCAAAACTGGATACTCATAACCTTATATTCACTCTTTTAGCACTAAATGATTGTTTTGAAGTAGACCCTACACGTTTGTCAAGACGACCTTATCACAGACGTTTAGATTCTAGGTCTAGCGTAGAGGATTATGTATAATTGTACATGCAGCTCAGATTTTTTAAATTGGGAACATCGTTAAATTGTGCCTTTAAACCTCTAACTCTCCCTCCTGTTACAGACCAACAGTGCATCATGGACCCAGGATCCGAGAATTCATCTCCACAGATCCACATAGTGGGGGAACCCCCAGCTCGACGGCAGTCATCTATGCAAGACCACCCGGACCGAAACCCTTCACCACCTCCCGAGGACCTCCTTGAAGGGGAAGACAAGTCTCTCCTTGAAGCCGACACCATCAGTAACACGGTGTTCAGTAAACACTGGGTGTTCTCCATACTCATGAAACTTCTGGAGGTACAGTGCAATGGTTTGGGGTAAAGCCATATTGCCAACCCCATCAACACTATCACCAACTACTGATGGGGTTACCCTGCTTAAAAAAAGCTCAATCAATCAATCAATCCATCAATAAATAAAAAGTAACATGGTTTTCCATACACACTGGGTGTTCTCCATACTCATGAAACTTCGCAGTGGTTGGGGTAAAACTTTGTGGAGAAAATGTTATTTACGAAATCAAGTAACACAAAAATACTGATGAGCTGAGCTGTCCAGTTAAAACTTTTACTTTGTTAGGTTTATGGTGCTGGGTTGTAGTTTGTTTGTTATACTGACCTTGATTCCTCAGCAACTAGTTGTCTAAATGAGTGTTGAAATGCATTAAATTAATATGTTTTATGAAAGTATAACAAATTCATGTGCCATAAGGTTTAATAATTTCTCTCCCTATCAGAATATTATTTGTTGATGTAATTTGTTCAAGCTTTACCTCATTCTGAGAACTAAATGTGGTTTGGCGTACTGTATTTTAGTTTTAATAAATGTGAGTGTGAGTGTGTTTTCTAGCACACACACACACACACACACACACTTTTGCTCCAGAAAATGTAGTGTGATTCCAGCTTACTGATTTAATTTGAATATGTCCCTCTTTGAACAATTTACATGTACATGTATGTTAGAATTGATGTTATTTTCTAATGTCTGGCTGTGGTATGACAATACCATACTTGAAAATTTGTTGAAATCCAAAATTATTCTTTTTCTGGAGTGGCAAGTCCAAGTCCTTCAAATATTCCACACAGTTGCTGTAATCAAGTCTTTTATGTTAGCCTACAAGAAAGTTTTTGCAGAATTGTCAAGACAGCTAATTCAAAATTGGTCTCTCTCTTCTCCCACAGCAAGTTGATAATGAGGCAGTTTCCAAGGGCAACCAAGACTCCAGCGAGGTTACAGAGACCTGTGGCATTGACATTGATGAGGATCTAGAGAATGACCTTTGTCGTTTGTGGGACATGACAGCTAATGTGGTGAGTGCACTTGGGCCTAGAGCACAAAATATTTTTTATTAATTTTAGAGGCTCTGTTTTGCTGCTTTTGAGGGAAAAATAGAGTCCCCTGTAAGTGTAAAATTTGTTCTGGGGATCCTTTTCATTTATGGGCCAACTAGATACCGTGTATGCATAGACATTAGTTATGCGGTTCTATTGTCTATTCCATTCTGAAAGAACAGACCTGTACATGGTGCATCATGTAGAAATCATAATTCTGCCTTGGACTGTCATTATCATTCAATCAATTTATTTGTGTGGATATGTGTATCGTTTGATGTTGGGGCCAACATTTTCAGAATTACAAGATACAAGTGTCCCTGTGTAAATAAGGGGACATTTTCCATTTTATTGGGGTAATTATAGCCCAGAGTGTCCATGTATTGTGCTGCCATTTGCCTACATTCCTAGGATTTAAGGAAAGTTTGTTCATTTCCCAGATGTTGATGACACAAAAATATTTGGAAAAGTGAAAATAATAATTTGCCATCTTTGTGTAAAACCTTTTTTTTGGTAGTTTTTTAATATTTATTTTATTTTAGAGTTTATAAAAAATAGACAGTTTTTTAAACCCTTCTTTGGCAAGGTGTTCCAACTCTACAATCATGACAAAGGTACAGTAGGTGGTGGGAGAAGGCAGTAGCCATTTCTCAGTTTAAAACATAACACTTAACAAAAATGTTGGCAGCAAAATCCTGGATGCAATTGCAACAAGAATACCTTCTTGAATTTTTCAATATTGGACCAGTTATGGTAGGAAAATAATATTGTGAATGATGCTAAATTTTAGCAACTGCCATTAAAACTGACAATATGCTCAATTGAACCTTCTTACTTGGTACAATGATACCTCATTGTATTTCCCTTCCTAGTTTGTGTTCAGTACACCTTGAGGTATACATATGTTTCAATTCTTCTGTTCAATTTAGGATGTCCCAAATTCCTTCAGGAGTGGAAGTCTTTCTGACATACTGCTCAGCGTCAATGCTCCAAGACCCAATGCACCCAGGATAAGCGGATGAGAGACAAGTAAAAATTAGATTAAGTAAAAAAAATTAAGTTTGGTGAAAAGTTATAACAGGAAGCAGTTGTCTTCCCAAAGTTAAGCCCATTTTTAAAGCCGCAAGTTTAGTTTTGGGAATTTTTGTTATGTTGACAAGCTTAATCCGCAAAGTCATAACCGACTGCAATAATAGATCTGATGGTTTTATTTTTGTTTAAATTAAATTATGAAAATCTCCGGGGGGGGGGGGGGGGGGGGGGGGGGAGCCGGCGTAAGGCCTCCCCCGAGATTTCGGCTATATTTTATATATAAATGCAGTCCAAGGGTTAAATAAGCGTTGAGGGGATATGAGTTATACCTCATCTGAAGAGGCACACTCTCTGATTATTCTGAATTTTAGTTACAAGACGCATATTGCTGAATTCAAACTGTTAATCTGTTGTGATTGTTTTTGACAGGAAATTGCCATGGGTGTGCTTGGAAACATGGCCTGCTGTCCTGCTATCAGAAAGGAGTTTAGTAAAAACCAGCAACTCATGTAAGTCAATGTACATTTACTTTAAATTTGTGACATTCTTGACATAAGTAGCATTATCCCTTGTGATATATTTTAAAGTAATAAAGTTAGTGTAAGTGTTGGTGAGTATATCTTATCTTGATCCCTAAACATGTACAATCTTATTGATGGTCAAAATCTTATTTGGTGTTTTTTACCTTTGACCTGTTGATTTTTTGTTAAAACCAAATTACCAATAATGATAGTTTGTAGTGAAAATCCATAAAAAATGTAAAGACTGAAAAACAAAAATGTTCATTTTGTTGCAATCCTCAGCTGGTAAGGATATATTTGTTTATTATATCCCCCGAACAAAGTTCTGGGGATATTATGGATTTGGCCTCGTCATGCCGCCGCGTCCGTCGCAGAAATTTTCTTGTGAGCGCTCTACTGGCTGCAGTTCTTCTCGGATCATCTTCAAATTTGGTATGAAGGTGCATAATGGTAAAGCGAAGACGCCTATTGTTTTTGGTGGTGGTGCCCTCACTTGGTCTGTCTTTGTTCACAAAAAGGTACATTTTTCAGGGTCTGCCTGTGTGCACGATACTGGCCACATTTCTCGACGGATTTTTCAAATTTGGTGTGTAAGTGTATCATAGTCAACTCGAGACACCTATAACTTTTGGTGATGCTGCCCCCAATGTTCCACCTCTTACAGGGTCAAAGGTCAACCTGATAAGTCTGAATTTGCAAAAATGCTTATTTTTTTCAATTACTTTTACTCAAAGGATTTTATTCACACTTGCTGTATAGGTGCATGGGTGGTCATTCTACATGTAGGCCACATTAGTGTTTGGTGGCGGCGCCCCAGTGTTCCGACTTGGGTGCCATGTCACATTACTTGTATGTGCTCTATCAGCCACATTTCTTGTCCGATTTTATTCAAACTTGCTTTGGATGTTTATTGGTTGGGGGGGGGGTGTCCATTCTGCGTAACCATAGTTTCAGTGACAGCACCCTCATTGTTCCGACTTTATGAGGATGCTAGGTCATATTTCTAATTTATCCAAATGGGGAGTGAAGGGACGGGTTCGGGGGATACATGTGCTCGAAGGGTCCCCCCCCCCCCCCCCCCCCCGCCGGAGTGCTCTAGTTTATTTATTTATAAATTAATTGATTGATTGATCGATTTACATTTTCATTCATTTAATTATTTACTTATTAATTTATCTCTAATTAGACATTATGTACTTGTTTATTTATGAATTTATTCATTATTTATTGTATTTAATTTGTGTAAAGTATTTCTCTTTATGTATAAAATATTCATTCAGTTCTTAGCTAGTTGATTGATTTCCTAGTGCATATAATATGTCATGACAGAGATCTTTGTTTTGGCCTGATGGGAGGAAGTGATTCGCCCACCATGGTGGAAACATCTCGACTCATCTACACCTGCCTCAACGATGAGGAGTGCGCCCCCAAGTGGCTAGAAACGGTCAAGAAAGATGGTAGTGTCTTGAGGAGCGTGACATTCATTCTTCAGAGCTCAACAAACAGTAAGGCATTCAGAACATTGAACTGTGTTTTCTTCTTTCTCAAATTGTAAGCATCTTGTAGTATACTTTGTGTGTACATCCCTTTTGGTTGCAGCAGTTTTAGCCAAATACCGAACAGCTTTGTTTCCCTGATTCTGCACGATGTTTCCCTGAAAGTTTGTTGATCTTCCCAAATCCTTACTAACGAATTGAAGTATAATCTTTATACTCCGTGATTAGTGACAGCTAAATTGCCTCAGCCCCCATGCAGTTCTAATGCTACAAACAAATGAAGTGTAAACAAGCAGCAAATAATCAATATCTCATCCCAGTTTAGCTTGTGGAAGAAGCTGCTTGTGGGATTATTCCTTCATGTATAAAGTAATATTAAATATGCATGTACGGAAGTGGATGTTAAATATATTTTATGATACAAACTACATGTACATGTAATGTACAGTACTTCACTCAAAAAAAATATCCATTTTATTTAACACTTTGAAGACAGTCTGATTTTGCTTCAGCATTTCCCATAGACCTCGTGATGAGATTTCTCATGTCTAGTCTTCAACAGGTTTATACAAATGAAAAGTGATCTGTCATTACTTTGAGCACATATCGGACTGCATGTTTGGTGCTGCCAAGTAAGTGGGCCAAACTTACAAATCACTCCCCCGATCCCCTTTTCCCATCTCCTCACACACACTCATGAAAAAGATTGAAATTTATCAGTATGACTTGTTAACAGGTGATTTGATCCACAATGTAGCCGATCTGTTGGACCAACTCTTAGACCTTGATGATGGATTATTGGAGAGCTGGTCCAGTCCTGTATTAATTCAAGCCATCACAGAGGCGTTACACCAAGTCAGGTGGGTAATTTTAGCAATGTGTTATGCATTTATTTACTGTAAGTAGTTTATATTCATGTCTGTTCATGTTTTGGGGGAAGGGGAGGAAGGGAATGTTTAACCCTAAAAAGGCTGGGGGCGGAATGGGCCCCCCCCCCCCCCCCCGACCGTTACACGCAATATGTCTGAAATGCACGAAGCAGTTGCCGCGGCGTTTCATGACTTTTTTCTCTCGAATCTCGCGCATATTTTGAGACCAAATTTGCGACGTCCGGGTACGCGGTTCTGAAGTTACGTAACATTTTGTACTTGCATGTCACCCCAAAAATCACTCAAAAACATGATTTTGTGTACAATTTCAATACAAATTGTGTTTTCAGCCAAAACTCATAAATGTATGATTATTTTTACTTTTACTGGTTGAAATTAATTAATTTTGTGCTGTTTGTGATCGCAAAAGTGTCCCCGACAAATTTCGTCGAAAAAACAATTGAAAACAAAAGGGTCAAAAAACAAAGAAATACATAAGAAATTTAAAAAAACAATGAAATACATAGGAAATCAATGTCGATTCTGGATTTTTTTGAAGTACATTTGTTAAGAACACTAAAAAGAGTGTCTAGACCAAAAAATTAGCAATTTTGGAGCTTTAATTAGTGATTTACAGCTTAATTATGATTTTATGCATAAATTAGCATAATTAATTAATATGAAATTAATTCCGGGTAATTAAGTGCTGCTTTTCGCGCGAATCGCGCGTCGATGGCCGGAGATCTGCGGGGGGGGGGGGCGGAAATCAGCCCACCCCGCACCCCCCCCCCCCAACGATATAGCATAGCCAAAAAAACCCAGCCTGATTAGGGTTAAAGTATTATCAAGAACAAAAAAAAGTTTTATTATTTATGTCATTATTTATTACAGTTTATTTTGATCTTTCACCACTTGACAGAAGTTATATCCAATACATTCTCATATGATGAACAAAAGGATTTACAATGGAATCATCAAAAGAGTTGTAATATAAAAGAAAAAAAACAATTATGCAATGTTGCTGTTTCGTGACCAGTCTTTATATTGTTTTGTTTCCATTTGTACTCGTCTCTAATATAAGATATCTGATGTAACTAGATAATTTTCAGAGTCCCATGGTCATTGTTATAAGGGGTTCCACTGCATATGCACATCCAGTGAAGTGCTTCAAAATGAAATATAAAATCCAGCATATTTCATGTTGTCAGCTTCAATGTAATATTGACAATACATATTTGTAGGATGAATATGAATAGAGAGTTCTGTCATTACACCCCCTCCCCACCCCCACTCCTTTGGATAAGATCCTTAAAGGGACAAATCTCATGGATTGTCACAGATTGCTACAAAACTGGTACACAATGATGCTAGTAACTAGAGAGAACTGACAAGAGTAAACTTACCACCAGTGACTTGTTAACTTTTTGATGGTTACCATTGATTAGTGGTCATCTCGAATTTTGGTGGCCATACAAAGTTCAAGATGACCAGACCACACCATATCCAAGGTGGGGCACGAGCCGGCGTATTGTTAAAATCGTGCGCATATGTCTGACCGGCCTGTGTACACTGCAATACGCATGCTTGGTAACTGGCATATTTGGAATGTTTACATGTACCATATGTATAGCGGTATGGCTTTCTGACTGAATAAGTGTCAGTAATTGACAGTGAAAGGAATTCATAGCAGATGATGTTAAAAGTGCACCAAAATACCCTCTTTTTACATTTGTATGTACATTACTCAAGGCTGATTTTTGCAAGATATGTCCAGGGTTCCGAGCCCATTAGGGAAGTCAGGGAAAATTATTTTACTTTGTTCCAGTCAGGGAAATGTCAGGGAATTTGATAAAAATGCCTCAAATCAGGGAAAAGTCAGGGAATTTTGATTGGCCCAAAAATCGAAAGTAGTCAGTCAGACTCTGTTATATTCTGTTGCATATCAAAACAACATCCATTGGATGACTGAAAACGTAGAAAACATGTGAAACTAGAAATGAGTTGAAATAATTATCATGGAATTTTGAGACTTCAACTGGGAAAAATCAGGGAAAAGTCAGGGAATTTTGTTTTCTTGAAATGCTGGGAACCCTGTATGTCATTGTATGGTGTTCTTCACACAAATATGAAAGTGGCAACTTGTAGTGTTGTCTGTTTTTAGGTCGGGCATTTGCTGCTTTAAGATGAAGACTTAAAAACTAACTGATTTCTCTATTTTCACTTGCAGTAACAACAAGCCAGATACTGTGTCTCTCTTGCTGCACTCACTACAAGTCATCTCTACTACAGATTCTGGTGTGGATAGCTTAGGTAATCCAGAGAAGGGTTTTATATGTTTGTTTGTTTGTTTGTTTGCTTGCTTGTTTGTTTATTATTTGCTAACTTGTTTGTTTGTTTGTTTACTTGCTTTCTTGCTTGTTTTATTACTCCCTTGTTTGTTTGTTTATTTGCTCTAATTGTTAAAAGTTAAAAGTTATATGAGTTATACCTCATTTGAAGAGCAGAGTCTGTTCTTTCAGATGAGGTATAACTCATATAACCATATAACCTTAATGCCTTATTAAACCTTTTGATGCTATAATGTAAAATATAGTCGAAAATCTCGGGGGTCTCCCCCCCCCCCCCCCGACGATTTTTTCATTAATTAATTTAAGAAAAGTAAAGACATTCAGAATCTATTATTGCAGGGTTATGACTTTTGGGCATAAAGCTTTCAAATAAACAAAAATCCCCAAAACTAAACTTGGGCTTTAAGTCCAGGAGATTTAAAGTATTCTGGTGATCATGGCGTAGGCATCACACAGGCATCAAATTGGAACCCTAAGAAACGAGTATTTTTACTCCTTGGATAAAATTATGCATCTGTGAAATTTGTCACAGTTACAAAACTTTGCACTTTGTAAATAGTGTTGTAAATGTACTTGATTTGTAAATGATTGGTCTGTGTAGAGGTCAGAAAAGATTCTCATACCTACCAGCTGTTCCTATTAGATA